>MU227366.1:1899937-1920789 GCA_018584345.1 Thuja plicata
ATGGCTGAAATGGTTATGAGGGATTCCTATGACACGTAAGAGCTATTTCTAGGAGATTTCAATGATAGGTGAAGACATGCAAGACATGTGGCAACTGATAAAGTTGAGTACTTTACACTCTTCCACATTTTCTCAGAGAATGGTTAAACCCTAATGTGGCTATCTTTGGAAGTTGCCCTAAAAAGGAAAGCGCATGATATAAGAATTTTTTAGGGTTATAGAAAAGGATACGAAAAAGAGTGTATTGTTGGTATAATCTGGTGCTACTGGATTTGTCTGTGTGTGTCGATTGTCTCCTGAAAGAACTTGCATTGCAAGTGTGTTGTAACTGTTGTGTTGAAGATAATACATTGTGCAGGTTTTGGAGTGCTGGGGTTTTTTACCGAAAGGTTTTCCCCAGGGTAAATCATTGTGTCATTCTTTATTTTCTGTATGCATGGTATGTGGCTGCAATATCATTGTTAACATAGTTAACGAATCTAAAATTGTAAGGATTTAAAAAGAATTTGCACAATACTTTCCTATAGAGATTAGTGTAGGAAGCTGTTTCCACACCTGAGTTTGCTTACAATGCCTTGGGAAGACCATATGTCAGAAAACCTCCCATTGAGCTGACGTGCCTTGTTGTAGCTGCCTATCTTCTGACAACCTTTATTACTGTCTTGAAAGTGACTGGTCGACATTGGGATCTGAGACACAGGTCATGTGAAGAATTCAAAATGTGGGACCCAGAATTTCAGGATCTGGGAACTCGCGTTCTAGACGAATAAAGAATACAAAATATGGTGTCGGGCTAGATTTCCCCAGACTTGGAGAACTTTATTGACTTATACTTTTTCCCAAGCTACCAAAACTTGGCTTATAGCCTCCTCATCTATGCTCTAGATGCTATCCCACCTACTACAGACAACCTCCATTGCCTCCTCAACCTCTTCAACCCCATCACGGAATTCATTCACCATCTTGATGGCATCATGAGACCGAATCATGGTCTTTGACAGCTGGGATAACCTGCCTTGATCAAAATTTACGCCCGACGGATACAAGGATTCCATCCTTTTGTCAAATTTGCTGAGGACATGATCCTCTGGGGTACACGTTCTGATGGTGAGGGGATCAACTTGAGATACCCCAACCATGAATTCCTAAAATAAGCCCAAGGGATATCAGGCATTTGTTAGCTTCTCCTTCAAGGTCTTAACCAGTTCCTTGCAAACTTCAATTTTGAGGGCAAGTCTGGAGTAATGGACCTGGAGGGAATCATATGATTCCTCTCCCAAAATGCCAGATTCTATGGTGACCTCTTCGCCGATGCTACAAATTTCTTCCAAATCGGCCTTCCATTTTTCATATTTCTCTAAGTCTAACTCCCATACCTGAGCGGAGCTTCTTGCATGGCTAAGGGTGAGATCTACCCTGTAAAATTCTAGGCGGGACGTTGCTAAAAATTCTCTCATCACTGTTATTTTCTCGTCTGCCCACCCGTCTACTACTTGCGCCTTTTTCTTCATCATGCACAGTGAGTCCACGTTGCCCTATGCAAGCGACAATCTAGAAGAAGGGGTTCCGGGGTGGACTTCGGCCAAAGGCCATGTTAGTTGTGCCAAAAGTGCAAGGAGATTGGCGTTTGTTTCTCTTTCCTCTTGCAACTTCTGGCCCTATTTTGCATATCAGACCTCTATAGCCTTGGTAGCCTCTTTTAGTAAGTCAAGCTCTCCTTGCTTGTCTCTTTTCCCCAGCTTGACCTTTGTTATATTGTAGTCCTCAGGCCTCGTGGCCGCTGCATCTATATCTGGTAGGGGTGTCACAATGACCACAACTATACTACTTTTTGGGTTGGTCCAGAGAGTATGGACCACCCGTGCCCTTTTGGGTTTCTTCATTTTGGCATTTTTGGCCATCATTTCAGCCAATGACAAAGGAGCACTCGTAGGTGCCGCCGGAGCCTTTCTCTTCGTAGTTTCTACCAGCCATTGGGGTGGCTGGGGTGGCCTTGCTATCAATTCCTACTCACTAAGATTCACTTCTGAATCTTGCGGCGCATTCCCTGAGTTTATATTTTCTTTTGGCTCCTTTTCCCGTTCTTGTTCTAGTTCCTTTCTTGCTTCCTGTTCTCTGGAAACTTTTGTATTTTTTGCCATGCTGGCGTCTTCTGTAAAATCACCTAGGATCTTTTCCCCACTTTATGTCTCTATATTATCAGGGACTTCATCTTCCCTGGTGGTATCAACAGCTTCTTCATTCTCCTCTTTTGAGACCTCCTGGCCCATTGGTTGCTGCTGCTCTTGGGCCTTACTGGCCTTGTCTACTTCAACATTCTCCTCCTCCATTGGGACATCCTCTGGAGGTGGGTGAGGTCACTGGCCAAAATTTAACAAGGTGACAACTTTCACGACCTCTCCGAAAGTGCTTAGGTGCACTTGGTCACCCGAAGTCTCCAAAGGCACCTGGGGTGTGATGATCGGAGGTACGGTTGTTCCCGGGGGTCCGGGTTCTCCTCCCATCAGGGGCTCATCTGTAGGTTTCCTTGGTATATCTATGATCCTTTGGACCTATAATTATTCCTATTTAAGCTCAACATTCTCCTCCTGAGCCTCTTGCTCAGATATGTCCTTTTCTATGGGGAGTGCTTCTGTAGGGGCCTCTTCTTTATCCCGAGCCTCGATTTCCTTCACTGCAGTATCAACGCCTTGCTGGATCTCCAGAAGCTCATCTGCTAAGAATGTGTCATCAAAATCATCATGTGGCAGAGAGGAGTCTGTGATATCCTTAAGTTTGGGAGAATCTGAACTTACATCCACCGGGGGCTTCTCGGGCATACCAAAGGCAGTGCTTGGTGTGGGGGTCACAGCTGTTTTCTTTCTCCTAGCTAGAGAAGCCCCAGTGTCCAAAATTCTGGAAGACTCTGCTTTAGCAAAGTCTATCTACTCATCATTACTACCAATGAGGGAGGTCCCATTAGGCGAGCAGAGGTCACTGGAGTGACCGAGAGGCTGGCGGCCACCTGCATGCTGATTTGTTGGCTAGCCAACTTCGCCGACTCCATCTGATCATTTAATTTCACCATTAGGAGTGTGAGGTTTTGAGGGGATGCCTTAATTGCTGGGAATCCCTCATTTTCTTTTCCTTTACTCGCACTTGCTTCAATAGACGCGACAGATGAAGAAGGTCTGACGCTGGCTAAAGAAGGGATGGTCTTCTTGACCATTGTCTTCTTGCAGGTGCTTTTGGGGCACGCCTGGGGAAAATATTTGTGGCTTCCTTCTATGATGGGGCGACATACCCCTTCAATCGTTAAATCCTCTAGAGTGGCCCAATCCACTGGAGGGAGGTCCAATTTTTCTAGCCCCTGTCCTTTGTACGCTGGATCTTCCAGCGGTCCGCCGTCATTGAAACCCTTCAGGAAAGTCTGAAGGTCTAGCGCCTCCATGAGTCCTTTGCTCATTCTTGTATATTGCCAGGCCTTGAGATCAAATCTATCCTGGCAATCCACCTAGAAGTCTTCAATGTCTTCTTCGTGCGGGGGGATACCCTAGGTAATGTGACGACAATCTTGCTGCAGGGATCATAGTTCTTCCGGGTGTGGTTGAATTCAACCAGCCCCAATCCTTTTAACTCATTATCTGCTTCCTGGTCCGTGGTGAGGCTGCATGTGTAATCCCCACAAGAGAAGGGGAATGGGACATTGACAACCTTCTTCACCATGAAGAGGGCGTGCAGATCCATCATCTGCCTGTAGAATTCCAAAAGAATTATCCTATCCCTGCAATACCAGGGAAGGAGGTAGGGATTTTTGTTGAAGCCTGTCACCCTGATGTATGTATGGCGTTGGAATTGAATAAAATATTAGCCATAAGAATTGACCAGTGTCATTGCCACCTGTGAGAGGTGGTACCCAGAATCTCGGGTAAGTGTAAGAATGTTGTGGTAAATGAAAGCGGCAGAAGTTCTCGAAGCTGAGCTCCCATTGCAACTGGGGATAATGATCCCAAGGAGTGACCTATCCCAGGCCATTCTCGAGTTCTCCAACTGTTCTTAGGCCCTGAAAAGCCAGCCTTTGTTGTGCCAATGCCCACAACACATATGAAGTCATATAGAATTCTAAATTCTGGGCGACGGTCTTCATCTGTGTATCTACATGATTGGATATAATTGTCGCCCAGTTGAAAGTCTTGTTGTGCATTGTTATGGAGTATAACAAATAATACATCCATGCTGAGAATTCTCGGGCATGGGGCCATCCAAAGATTCTGCACAAAAATATTATGCCCACTTGAATGGGCTCCTTGAAATCCCCGCATGGAATTTCCAATTTCATCCTTTTATAGTGTCGCTTTGGAGACTTCAGCCAATGATTGTTGAGGTGTTTCCAGGAAATGATCTCAACCTCACCGAATTCCTTTAGTGAGGTGGCCCTAGTGATTATGATGGACCCTTTAAACTATGGAATTCCCAACCCGAAAACAAAGGTGGGGGCAGCCAATGTGACGATGGTGGCGGGATATTGCAGCAGCCAGGGATCTGGAAGTAAAACTGAATGAGTGGCCGCATTGTACAATGTCGCCAGTTGCCAGATAAGCTCAGGTGATTGCACCATGCATGGAAAGTTCGTGGCCTTGATGATGTCAGAGGCAGCTAGGCAAGTGGCAATTTTATCCCCCTATTCCTTTAACCTGTAAGTGGTCTGTATCAGACCCTGTAATTTGGCCCAACTCTCGGGGTTCAGATCTGTTATTTCATGAACCTTGGAGTCTATCTTGGACCCCGCAACACCTCCATCTTTCAGATACTTGGAGGTTAGAGGAAAATTGGCCAACATCCTTTCCATCTTTGATTTTGTGGCTGCCCAGGTAGAGGTGGTTGGTAGTTCTGGACTATCAGGAGGTGCAAAGCCGTCAAACATTTTGAATCAGCTTATCAACAACCTGCAAGACTGAAAAATCATCAAGACACATAAATATGAATTAAGACTCCAGGAAATTCTCTACCAGCCCGCACCTATCAAGAAAATGTTAGCACATATATCAAAAGTTCTGGAGTATCTAAAAATGAACATAGCTTAAGCATTCCAGAATATGCGAACACGGTGATGAGAAAAAGGCAGGAGACAAGATCCTGCTAGGAGTATGGAGTCCAGACAAACTAGCCATTACCGAAGTGACTGACAACAAGCCATACACTAGTTGACGTGCGCTGGCATGTGGGAAAATGGTAGGCGACGTAAAGGCAGTTATGACATTGATTAGGACAAGTGGGCTGACACGGGGAAAAAATGAATGCCAGATTAGATGTGTTTTAAATACCATACATGGGGAATTAATCCCGCCATTAATATGATGAGACAAAGGAGAGAGAAATCTGCCATGGTTTGAACCAGCGAGGTGCTGAGTTTGAACCGTGGCGACTCTATTTTGATGAGCTTTGTCTCATCGGTTTGAAATTCATGACAGAGCGCGAAGAACTTGACGCTCTAAAGGATATACATAGCACACATATACATGATATACATAAGACATACAAGAGGGCTGAAGCATATACACATAATTTTACAGAGAATATACACCATGTTTATGACAATATACATCAAAACCAAAATGCAGAGCGACTACCTAACAGGAGAGCATAGAAAATATACATAATATACAGTATCTTACACCTGCACAGGGGGCGGACCACCCTCTGGCAAAGTTGACTCACCAATGGGTGGCAAACCAGACGACAAAGACGCAAAGCAAAAATGAAAACAAAATGAAGCAGAAACGTAAATGAAACACAACATGAAACAAAAGCATAAAATGAAGGAAAGAACCAGAAACACCAACCTAGAATCTGAAGAATGACGAAGGGAAGAAACACTAGATGACTCTACAACAACTTTCACCTCCAATGCCAAGAACAACTACCGAAAATCAAATCATTGTTACCCACTAAGATCAGAGAAGCTTGCACTTAATTCGCACTCAAATCGCCTATGAATTGCTTTGAAAACTCTAAGTGTTTTAGTCGTGGTAACTGTGAAAATGATAGGTAAATCTTATTTATACCCAAGGTAAAAGCAAGTTACCTTCCCTCCACAAACTTCAAAATAGGAAAACCTCCAGATTCTGGGCCCGGGGATTCCAAACGACCATGTCTTCTTACAAGAAGAAGGCATCATGTCAGAGAATCCTGGAGTCTGGAATTCGGCTTCTAGAAAAGAAATGACCAACTCTGGGACTAGGTCCCAGAGACACGAAGGACAAAAAAAAAAGAACAAAACCAACACCGCAGGAAAGAAAACTCGGAGAAGGAAACAAAAGAAGCAAAGGCAAAGAAAACAAGGCAAGAGCCAAAAGCAAAACAAAGGGGGACCCAAAATTTTGCACACAAAATGTAGGGACGGAGATGCAGGGTATAACAAGAGGCAAATCATCCTAGACAGGAACCTAGGACAACCTAGCAGACACAAACTGACATGCTAGAAAAGATGCCCCCAGTGCAAAATGACTATCCTAAGATGGAAATGCAGACAAATTCCAAGCAAGGATAGGACATTGTAAGGAATTAGAGTCAACCAGTAGCACAGGTGCAATCATCAAGGATTAGTATCATCAATGCATTGATAGATAGAGCACAAAGTTTGAGTGACACCTGTTTGCCAGGTTTTCACCACTCGACAAATTTTTTTTATTTTTTGCTACCAAGATGCCTGTTTGCCAGGTTTTCGCCAATGCACTTTTCTCTTTTTCAATTTTTGGTTCTTTTTTGTTCTTTTTTTTGTTTTTTTTGTAGTATCAAGGCGCCTGTTTGCCAGGTTTTCACCAAGGATACCCTTTTTCAGGACTTTTTCCACTATTTTTTGGATTTTTTTCAAGACCAATTTTCTAATTTTTTTTGGTATTTTCTGAGAATTTTCACTGCATGGGCTCTGCTAGCTAGATGTCAAGCATATAACCACTTCAAATGTAGAGTATTAATGGGGTCAGGAAGAACATCTTCCTCAAGTGTAGCTAACCGATACGCTCTAGTCCCAAAAGTTGCAGTAAAGACATAAGGCCTCAGCCAGTTGGGTTCAAACTTTCCTTTTTGTTCTCTGTTTGGCTGGTTCTTAGGATTCTCTTTTAGAACAAGATCCCCCACTTGAAATTTTCATGGTTTGACCTTTTTATTGTACCCTTTTAACATGCATTTTTGGTACACTTTCAGATGATCAAATTCTTGTTGTCTACACTCATCAAGGAGTTCTAGTGCATTCACCCTATCAATGCGGTATTGTTCATCAGTAACAAGACCTTGAAGAGATACCTACAAAGATGGAATTTCTACCTCAATATGTAACACCACTTCTGCACCATAGACTAGATAAAATGACATGGCTCCAGTTGGTGTTCTGATACTTGTTTTGTAGGCCCAAAGTGCCAGATTTAGTTACAAATTCTAGTCTTTGCCAGACTTACTCATAGTTCTGTGTAAGTTTTTTAAAATTTTCTTGTTAGATGCCTCAGCTTGTCCATTACCTTGAGGATAATAGATTGAAGAACAATTCTGAGTGATGTGAAACTGTGTGCAAAGGTCTTCAATGTCTTGGTTTTTAAATTGACCCCCATTGTCTATTATAATAGAAGAGGGTATCCCATACCTACAAATAATGTAGTTCAAGATAAACATAGCCACATGTTTGCCAGTGGCTTTGATCAATGGCATGAATTCAACCCACTTAGTGAAATACTCAGTGGCCGTAATGATGTACTTGTGTCCACTTGAAGAATTAGGATATATTTGTTCAACCAAATCAAAGGCCCATTGCTGAAATCACCAATGTGTTATAAATTGTATGAGTTCTCTATCATGAGCAAGGATAAGATTTCCATGTGTTTGGAATTTTTGACATGTTTTGAAAATAAAACATCTTTTTTCATTGTGGGCCAGTAATAGCCAAATCTTAGTAGTTTTTAGCTAACGAAAAGTCATTTGAGTGCGATCCACATACACCTTCATGAACCTCTCTTAATGCGCGATCTAAATCTTCTTGTTCTAAACACCTAAGAACTGTACCATCGAGACCTCATCTATATAAGTTATTAGTAATGAGGACATAATGCGATGTTGTCCTAATTAAGGCTCATTTTTCATTCCTTGATAGGCTATTGGGTAGAGTTTGGTCAGTAAGATAGGTAATGAGTTTTGCATACCGGGATTGGTCTTGGACATTTAAAGCACAAATTATTTGGTACTCAGGTGTATCAAAAGTTGGATATGATAATGCTTCCACCAAGAAGTCATAGTAGAATTGATGTTCTTCTAGTTGTAACATGGATGCCAGTGTAGCCATAGCATCTGTAGCTTTTTTTTTCTATCCTTGGGATCTGCTAGAATGTGACGAAGACAAAGTACTTTTTAAGGTCTTCCATCGATTGTTTATAAGGTATGAGCTTCTTAGATTTAGTCTAATAGTCTCCATTTACTTAGTTAATAATGAGCTGAGAGTCACCATACACATGTAACTCTATGATCTTCCATTCCATATCCAACCTTAAACCATTCACTAATGCTTCATATTTAGAAATGTTATTTGTGCATGGAAACATCAATTTGTATTTTTTGGGTATCTTGTATCCTTGAGGAGTGATAAAGAGAACCCCTGCTCCAGAGCCTTGTTGCGTGAAAGAACCATCAAAGTACATCTTCCATGGATGTTCAGTTAAATGCATAATCATTTCATTAGGAAACTCAATTATCAAAGGTACATCATCTTGCAAGAGTGAATCAGCTAATTGATCTGCAAGGACTTGTCCTTTAGTAGCCCTTCTATCCACATACTCAATATCAAATTTGCTTAGAATCAAGACCCACTTTTCTAACCTTCCTGTTAATACTATCTTGCTTAAGAGATATTTAAGAGGATCTATCTTTGCAATAAGTTTTACTGTATGTGACAACATATAATGTCTCAATTTCTGTGATGCAAAGACAACTGCTAAGCAAGCTTTTTCAATTATACTGTAATTGAGTTCATAAGATACTAGTGTCCTGCTGATACAACAGATTGCTCTTTCCTTTTTATTTTCATCTTCTTGAGCCAACAATACTCCCAACGATGTAGTTGTAGCTGAAATATATAGGAGTAATAGATTTCTATGAATGGGCACCATGAGAATAGGAGTAGCCAAGTAATCCTTTAAAGTTCTTTTCATAATGTTCATCCCATTTGAAGGTAACACCCTTATGTAGAAGTTTAGTAAAAGGTTGTGCTCTGTCTGCAAGTTGTGACATAAATCTCCTATTTGATTGGAGTCTTCCTTGAAGCATCCTCATTTGACTAATATTGCATGGAGGTGACATTTCCAGCATAGCTTTAGCTTTTTCAGGGTCCACTTTAATTCCTTTTTCTGATCCAATAAACCCTAGTAACTTCCCTGATTGGACTCCAAAGGAACATTTCTTTGGATTAATCCTGAGTTGAAATTGCTCCATGCGATCTAATATCTTCCGCAAGTCTTTAATATGAGTAGCTCTTGTTTTTGACTTAGTTATAGTATCATCCACGTAGTCCTCCATGTTTTTGTGTATCATATCATGGAATATAGTTTTCATAGCTCTTTGGTATGTAGCATCAACATTCTTAAATCCAAATGGCATAATGTTCTAGCAAAAATTCCCCCATGCGCATGTGAATGTTGTCTTTTCTTGGTCTTCAGGAGAAATCTTAATCTAGTTGTAGCCCGAGAAACCATCCATGAGTGAGTACATCTGACAGCCTGCTGTAAGATCTATGATCATATCAATGTTTGGAAGTGGAAAATCATCTTTAGGACTTGCTTTTTTTAAGTCTCTAAAGTCTATGCAAATACTGATAGATTTATCTATTTTAGATACTGGTACCACATTAGAAATCCATCCTGCGTAAGCAATGACTCTTATGAATCCATCTTTCAGTAATTTTTCTATCTTTTCTTTCACCAGTAATGCAACATGAGGATGCATCTTTGTTAATTTCTATTTCGCAAGTTTGATCCCAAGAGCTATATATAAATGATGCATTATTAATTCAGGATCGAGTCCACACATATCCGTGTAAGACCATGCAAATTTGATCTTTTTCTCTTTCAGGAAATCAATGAATTATATCTTCTCCTCTTCTAATAAGGACTGTTCTAGGTGAACAAATTGAGGAACTTTAGGTGTTCCCAAGTTAACTGGTTGTGTAGGTTCTATCAAAACTGAAGATCTTTCTTGAAAGTGCTCAAGGAGGATATCAAGAATCTCATCTTTTGGAACCTCTGGGAGGTTTTCACCATCAGACACATCTTTTATTTTTACTTTTCTAGAATATGACACTGCCACAACGTGGTTTTCACCATCAGTTCTTTGTTTCTTTTTATTTTTCAATTTGTGACTAAGCAACTTGATATCTTCCTCTGACATGTTCACACTCCTTGCATTGGTGGAAGAAGGATAAGGTTCACAAGCATTTAGATAATAGACCAAAGTGTAGTCATTAGGGAAGTTCATGATAGGAATAGGATCTGAATTAGTATAATCAATTAGGTTGGGGTTTATCAAGGATAGTGATTCGGAGTTTGGTAAGGACAACATTGCATCAACATCAAAACTATTAACTGACAAGACATATTCTGTTAAGTCAACTTTTACAATGTTTAGATCATCAAGAGTTAAATCATCATTAATAGGGTCATTGTTAGTAATATGCGGGCCTGAATCTAGCAACTCATCAGTTGATCTTTCTTCTTCTTCTCTTAGCAAGATTGAATTCATAGCTTTTATTCTTAGAATGTCCCCTAGAACTAGTAAAATACCGGTTTCCTCATAAAAAATCCTAGGTAGTGGTATTTCATATGATTCTAGAACAATAGTAGTGTTAGGGGAAGTCTTAGAACTCTCTCCTCTCTCCAATAGAGATGCAAATTTATGAATCACATCCACTTCAATGTACATAGTAGCATTAGACAAGTGATCCCATTTATAATCATGTGAGTCTGTTATTTCATCATCTGATTTGTTTAGAAATTCAGTAATAGTTACCTGATGTACCCTATTAGCCACTTGTAGATAAAAGTGAGGTAGATCTAGGACATGTGAAATTGTGACCAATTTCCCCTAGTTAGTATGTAAATCTTGTTGTTGGGGTATTTATTCAAGAATTTCTTCTATTAGTGGGACTTTTATTGTTTCCTCTACTTCTTGAATAGTAGCTTGTGTCAATAAAGGAACATGGGTCTCTTTTTCTGTTACAAAAGTAGGTACATATCTTTCTCCTTGATATCTAGGATACTCTGTACTAATATGCAATAATCTCTCATAGGTCCATGGTTCTAATGTTGTTTCTTCTTCTTCATCATCACTTCCTTCATCAAAGATTGGACCATCTCTTGAAGTAGGGTTTTTAGATTTTTTTTTGAAACCTAAACCTATTTTTATCTTTGGTGTTTCTGAATTCCATGTGTATAGGTTCAACAAGTCCTTTTCCTTTATCTCCTAAAGGTCCCTTCCCTTTATATCCAATTTGTTTGAGAAGGTAATATCCTTTACCATACTTTTCTGTGGATATCCCCACATGTTTTACCTCATTTTATTTATGTTCTCCTTTGTAGAGCCAAGCCAAGACTTCTTTTTATTCTTTTCCATCCTCTAGAGAAGTAGAGGCTCTAACCATACCAGTTTATTTGTGAATGTTTGGTTCTTTAGATGCAGTAGGTGTGAAAGATGAGGAAGGTTTCCCATAAGATCTTGGAGACATAGGAAGTTCTGTTAATGATGGGGTCATGTCTAGTTTGTATTATCCCATACTAGTTTATTCAAGTTTTAATGTATTTCCAAAGCTTCTCATCACCATGTCTTTAGTAGTTTTAGGTATAGTTTCTTTTGGGACTTCCTTACTATGAGGAACCATACTATATTCTTTGAAATTGTTGAAAGTATAACTCGCATCTACAGGACTTGTTAATTCCACCCCATTATGTGGGAATTTGATACATTGGTGGTAAGTAGATAGTACTGCTTGCATTTCATGAATCCAAGGTCTCCCTAATAGTATGTTGTAAGCCAAGGGTAGATCTAGAACTTGACAGATCACATTTATTTCAACTGGTCTTATTCTGATTGGTAGAACAATGAGGCCTTTAGATGATATTTCTTCTTCATCATAAGCTTTGATAGTTATCTTACTCCTTAAAACAATGGTTTGTTCTGAAAGACCCAACTTCTTTATTAGATTGAGAGTACAAATGTTCAACCCTGTGCCTCCATCTATCAATACACATCTGACACAGGATTTGTGAATTAGGAATTCAATGTGTAGGGGTTGGTTATGCGGATGAGTCAATGATTTGTCATATTCTTTTGAAAAAGAGAGATAGTGTGGTGCTGAGATATGATTAACCATTGCCTGAAACTTGTCTACATCAATATCTTTTGCAACATTTGCATAATGTAGGACTTGTTCAAGAATTTCCCTATGCACCGAAGATATTTTGAGTAACTCAAATATAGAAATTTGAGTAGAGGTTCTTTGTAATTGATCCACCAAGTTATAGTTTTTTGAAGGAATGGTAACTGTTTGTCTTGTTGTTTCTGGTTTGGGAATGGTGACAATAGGTACTTTTGAGTATGTCGCTTGTTTTGATGAGGAGCTAGCTCCTTTTATTGTGACTTGTGCTTGACTTTGAGTCACTGCATTTGTTTGTATAGACATGTCTTTAGCACCTTTAATAGTGATCACATTGATTGATTCATATTTAATGTCCAACATGTTGATCAAATTATCGTTATTAGAGTAGGTGTAATTCACTTCACTTCCTTTTCCTTTAGAATCTTCCCCTTTTTCGTAGTTAGGGAATAGTTTGTTAAATTTCGTATGGTCTTCATTAGTGGTGTGTCCTTCCACTTTGATCTTGCCTCCTTCAATAAGGTCTTGTATAATGTTTTTATGCTTAACATAGTTATTAGTCTGATGTCCCTTGTTTTTGTGAAAGACACAATAATAATTATCATCCCACCATCTCGGTTTGACTTCTGGTTCCCATGGTTTTGAATTGGGAATTGTAAGAACTTAATTATCCAAGAGTATCTTCAAAATTGTCTCAAGAGGTTTTTCCAAAGGAGTGAATGCTCGTTGAGGTCTAGAAGTCCATGGTCTACTTTTTTTGTTCTCATTGTTTTCTTTAGGTATTGTGGTTGTTACCTTGGCTTCTTTGTTTTCTTGTAAAATGTTCATTAAATTGAACACTTCTGGTTTGGGATTAGCATTGGATGTGTCTACCACTCCATCGTTAAAAACATTCTTGTTTTGTTTCCACCACTTAAGCTTGTTGTTATAGTTGGTAGATTTACTATTACTTTGAAGTATGATTTATCCTTTTTTAACCATGACCTCTTTAATACAGATGGCACTTTTGATCATCCTATCAAAGCTAGGTGAATCTTGCATTTTCAAAGCATAGTTTAATTCAGGTATCAAGTTGTTAATAAAGATTTCCATCTTTTCTGATTTGGGAATAGCTCTTGAGTACCTAGCAAAGATTTTCCTCCACCTTTGTAAAAAGCGTGCAAAGGATTCACCGGTCCTTTGCTTTGTGTTACATAAGTCCATCATGGTTACGTCATGTTGTATATTGTAGGAGTAATGTTGGACAAAATTTTGAATTAACTCCTCAAAAGATTTCACCTCAGGTGTGAGTTTGGAGAACCACTCCATAGCATTTCCTCCTAAAATTCTTGAAAATAACCTCATTAAGTATGTAGGTTCATGCATGTACTCAATGCTTAGAGAAAAAAACTCTCTCACATGGTCATGTGGATTAGTCTCTCCCATATACTTGTCATACTTGGGCCTTGCCATGCTGGGAGGAAATGGAATCATGTTGATACTCTTGTCAAAAGGAAATGGAAAAATGTGGTCCAAAGAGTATTTTTTCGTTGGTTTGACCTTTTCTTGTTTGTGTGTTGCAAGTTAGGCTTGGATCAAGGTCAATTTCTTGGTGAGAATAGAGATAGGGGTTGGTATCTCTTTTTCCTTTAGTCTTTCAACATCATAATCTATAGGAAGTTTAACTCCAAGGGATGCTAGATCTAGAAAGTATTTTTCCTTATCTTCACCAATGATCTTTTCCAATGTCCATTGGAATTTTCTACTTTGTCTTAGTCTATTATACTCTTCATCTGGTACATCTCCATAACTATCCAAGTCAAACAAAGGATGAGTGATATGTATTTCTTCTTCACTACTACTATCTTCTTGTCTTTGGTTTTTGTCATTGTTGTATTCTTCAAAATCTTTACTCCATTCATTCCAAGGAGCGTCTATTGTGGGTGATTCTGTGTCAAATAGGGGATTACGAGATGTTTCTCCTTGTTGAAATTGTAGTAATCTAGGAGGTACTTCTGATTTGTCAGCAAGATACTTGTTGCATCTTGTGTTAACCATGAAAGATGAATCTCAAGTTTGTCAAAAGGTTTCCAAAAGTGTTAAGCAGAGTCTCAAATTATCCAAGTAAGTATGTCCAAGTAGGAAAGGATTGTTTGTGTTTGTTGATGTAAGTGAATGAATCCAATGTTAGAGGGTTAGAATGCCTTGATAGTTAGCTAGGAATCAAGTTGTTTTGAAAAGTAAGTAGACCATACGTTTTGAGACCAATTGTGAGAACCCAAAAGGACATACAAGGTAGACTTTTAAAAAAGTTTTGAAACAACAACAGGCGGACCAGAAAAAGAAATAGGACCAGACTGAAGAGCCAAAAGGGTATCCAAATATACTAAATTTATCTAAGAGACAAATCTGCAAGTGCCCACTATCGTAGATGCAACACACTGAATGCGAGATTTTGCTTAACCATATGCGAGCTTTGATATCCTGAATGCGAAATTTGAAATACAACAAGCGAGCTTTCTCCCTAAATGTGAGGTAGAAATGACCAAAAGTGAGTTTTCTCCCTGGATGCAAGCTGACACAACTAGAAGTGACCTAAGACAGACTAGAAATGAGCCTCTAATGTTTTGTCATGTTATTCTTGTTTTGTCTCGAAGTGCATGAAATTTTGTTTGACAGTAAGGTTTTTCTGACACTTTCCAGTGAGTTGAAAACAACTTGTATGTCAGGGAATGAATATTATTTCTTGTTTTTGGAGTTATCTTTTTAGTGAGTTTAAAGCACATCAAGAAATGTTCCTTTGTTTAGGGATGAGAAAAACACTTTCCCTATTCCCTAGTTTCTAAGAATAGAATGAAAATCTTTGCTTGTAGACTCAGGTACACACTCAAATGCTAATCAAAATATGGCCATCACCAAGCATGCAATAGCTCTAGTCATTATGCCATATTATCTGACTCCAAACATAAGTGAGGGTACAAAATGACGAGTATCTTAGGGAAATTACTATTTGCCTTGCACAAAGATTATCACCCTTTCAGAGATGAATCAAGTTTGTTGTGACTACAAGTGTTTTGTATTTTTGGGTATCCATTCGTAATCGTCCCCCATATAATTGAACAAGGAAAAATTGAGGCGTATAGCCCTATGAGTACTCAAATATGTGTAGTCTCACAAGAAATATTTAAGCGGATCCACTCTACACACACTCAAGCATGTTCAAGGAATGATGTCATAATTCCAGGAACAAAACCGATTACAGCTTCTGAGGTCTTAGCCTACAAGGAAGCATATTGATTATAGTGAGTTGAAAGGGTTGGCATAAATCTGTCCTCACTTGGGTCATCCCAAGAGATTTTTTCCTCAACCGGTAGGCCCTCTAATGTTTTGAAAGCATAACAAAGGATTACCAAGCTTAGGAGTTCTAGATTTCTGAGTCTTCAAAAGAAGAAGATAATACTCTCCTATTCCATGCCGTTTTCTCATACAAACACTCCAAGAAAGTTCTTTCCCTCAAATGACTTCACTCAAAACTTAATCTCCCATGACGAGTCTTTGATTCCTCCATTTGGAAGGAAGAGCAAATTCTCCAGTGAGACTAAGTGATAAGCTTAAGTTTGACTTTAAAATTCCTAATTTATGAAAGCACAAAGTACTTGAAAAGAATTTTTTTTTTGTTCAATTTCCCCAAAGTTAGGTGATTTTCTTTTTAAATTACTATCTCCAAAATTAGACAATGAATTGTTCTTTTTCCCACAATATTTAGTGCTTTGTTTTGTTCAATTTCTATCTAAAGGAATTATACAATGAAACTTGTTAAATTAGCCATAAAATTTAAATGCTTTGTGTTGTTTAATTACTTTCCAAAAGAATTTAAAGAATGTAGGTTTGCCTTGTTCAATTATCCACAAATTCTTCTCAAATCCTAAATCAACTTTTGAGTTTTTGATTTTCCTTGAAGGAAAAGAACATAATCCTCTCATTGATTTAGAAAATGATTGGAAAGTGTTCTTGGTTTCAAAAACTTGAACAAATAAAATCAATTTATAGAATTAAACCACTTTCAAACCACAAGTTAGTGATTTCTCTCCACCTTTTTGAGAAAAAAAGGCTCTGACAACAATCTACAATAAAAAATTAGGCTGTTTAAAGGACAGAAACAAACAAGATCACAAGATTAGTGGTTAGACATTTTAATTTTCAACTCAAATGACCAGATATGATTGCCTTTCCCAAATGCGATCCTAGAAACCCGGTATGCGAGACCCTTTCCCAAATGCGATGCTTTGAACAAAAGGCGACAAAAGATATACGGGATGCAAGCCTTTACTAGAAATGATAGGGGAATCCCTGGATGCGAGCTCTGAAATCAGGGATGCAATCCAGTTTCGTCAATGCGATGCCATTTCCTGCATGCAAGCCTTGGTGACTAAAGGAGACTCTGTACCTGAAAATAGAGAAGACAAATCAGTCCAAAATGAAGAGAAAGTGAGGTAAAATCTGAGGATCAACCCCACGCTGGGCGCCAAAAATGTGTGTTATTTTGTGTACCTGTTGTCTGCAACAAAACACTTCAATAACTCATTATATTAGTAAAATAACATTAAAGGTAAGAGTTAGCAAGCATATCAATCACTAAAATTGACCTATTTCTTCCTATCTAAGAAGAGTGTGAAGAATGCTATAATTGCCCTCAGATTATGCATACATCAGTGACAGATACAAGCTTAGAATGGAAGATTTGAAAGATTTGAATCTAAATGCTAAAGAAATGATCATTTTAAAGCTCCAAAGTGAAAGATTATAACAATTCTATGAAAGATGAGCTAAAATGCATTAAGATCTATGAAAATAAGAGCGACATAAGTTTGCTTTCAACTATTAAGAATTAGGGGCCCATTGAGCTTAAAATTCATTCCATTTATAGAAGAATTTAGTGAATGAGAGGTTAGGATTGAAAGTGGAAGAGAGGTGGATATTGAATCTTTGGTGATCCATGTAAGGTGATCCAAGTGATTTAACTCTCATTGGCTAGGGATTTGACTTTCCCTTTTGCAAATGGAGTTGTAATTAGAATTTATTTAATTCTTTTTAATTAATTACTTTAGCCATGTTTTTGATTTGGTTTTGAATTTATTGAATTTATTTGATTTAATTGGCTAAGGAAATTAATGTAATTTAGTGATTAAATCACTTAGGAGATTAAATTTGATTTAAATGAATTATGCCAATAAATTAAAGAATTGTCTTGACATAATTAGGGGTATGATCACACTTAGGGAAAATAGGGTCCATGGTCAGAGAAGACCAAATTAGGGTGGTTATATTTTCCCCTCTTTGAATTGATGTGCGAGAAGCGCATTGATTCAAAGAAAGTTTTGATGTTGACTTCAAAAAGTTTGAGAATTTCGTACTTGATTGAACAAAATGTCTGATTAGATCAGTATCACACTTGATTGAACTAAGAATGATAGAATTAACTTTGAACTTGATCGAACAAAGGTCAATAAACAAAGATCTTAAAGATACCAATTCTGAACTTGGTTGTCGTACGAGAATTGATAATACTAACTCTGAACTTGATCGAACGAAGGTTAGAACAAAGCTTCTAGGAGCTTAATAAGAATCTAAGAAAATGTAGACATAAGATATCTAGCTTGTGAGAACCAAATCCTTCCATCCAATAGTCCCAACTTAGTCGAGGGAAGCTTTCATGCCCTAGTCTTTTGATGGCGAAGTCATTTTAATGCTTTTTGAGAAAGAATTTGATTGATTTAAGTGTGCTCATGCCCCCTCAGGAATGAAATTGAAGGAAAAAGAATAAATCCATATGTAGAATGATATATCACTTGAATTGATCGATTAAAACAAGAAAGAATCAACTAGATGAAATGGAGAAACGAAGGTGTGTTAAGATAAAACACAATTTTACCAAGTTAATCATGTTTAAAATGTGAGGTTTTGAGTCTGATAAAATGATGTCAGACCAAGATTTTGATGAATAATGTGCAATAAGATGATATAGAACCTGGAAAATTGATTGCTTAAATCCTACGAATCATTTTCGAAACATATGGAGCAATTCTGCATTTTTGGTGACTCTCATAATTTTTTTACTGTGTTGTGTAAAACATCGTCTGTGCATTCGATTTCATTCCTGATTGATAAGAAAGAGAACAAAATTGAGTTTTAGTAGTTTGGGAGGAGTTCTAGAGCTCCTAAATAGCTCAAAATATCAAATATATATATCTCAAAATTCACCTTTTACCTGTTCATTTTCACTTTTATCCTTTCTAATTTGAGAGATCTACAGAGTATATGGTGGTCCCCATGCATAAGCATCGATAGGTAAGGAGTTTGTGGGGGATAGGGGTGGACCTGAGAGGTGCATGATCATCATGGTTAGGGATGGTGGCACTACCATGGTAGTAGGGACAAGACTTGATCAGAGATGCAAGGGTGACATCAACATATGCATAGTGGTGGACTATTCATAGATCGGTGAGATTGACTATCCTTGGGATTATACGGGCAGATTAGAAGCTGAAAGGTGGGGAGGATGGTGCTGGTGTAGATGGGGATGATGGAGGAGATGAGGGAGGGGATAAAGGAGGAGGAGATGGAGGAGGAGGTAGGAGAGCACATCCTAGGGTGGCAACACAGAGACGATGAGGGATGATACAGGTGCCATGAGACAAGATTCCTCCAATGATTCCACAGATATATGGACATGTACCTCAAGTGTTGTTACAAGGACAGGGGCCATCAGGATAGGTGCATGGACAAGTAGTGTTGATATTGTGGTGACTGATCATGTAGTAGGTGTTGATATTGTGGCTGAAATTTTTTGGTGCTTTTTTGGGAAAGAGATTTGCTTTTTGAAGAAAAAGAAGACTGACATTGTAAAACCCTAAAATGGTCGATTTTAGAGGTTTCCCTAAAATGCATGTTATAAGTGTTTGAGGTGTATAATGCATTGTAAGGTTGTGTACGTTTTTGTTGGATAATAAGAAAGGTTGGACGACTGTGTAGGTGGACGTAGCCCAGGTTTTGGGTGAACCATGTTAAATCCATGTGTTATCTATGTTTAGTTCTTTCTTCTATTGTTTCTGTGTATAATTGTTTATTCTTATATTGTTTCGGTTCTATCGAACCCTAACAATTAATATCAGAGCAAGGTTTGTTGCTTTAGATTGACAGGACTTTCACATTTGAGTGGGAGCAATGGAGGATACCAAATTCAAGATTGAAAAATTCAATGACCAGAATTTTCAGTTGTGGAAAATGCAGATGGAAGATTATCTGTATCAAAAGGACCTATGGAAGCCATTAGAAGGAAAAACCAAGAAACAAGGAACTATGTCAGTAGAGGACTGGGAGGTCTTGGATAGGAAGGCACTGGGATCTATTCGATTATGCCTTGCACCGTCTATAACATTCAACATATTAAAGGCAACAATGATCATAGAGCTGATGGAGACATTGGCTAAGTTATATGAGAAACCCTCAGCTTTGAATAAGGTATTTCTTATGAAGCATTTGTTTAATATGAAAATGGGTGAGGGAGGATCTGTATCGAATCATTTAAATGAATTTAATATTGTCACCAGTCAATTGTCATCTGTAAAAATTGTATTTGATGAAGAGGTTAGGGCTCTCTTACTTTTATGTTCTTTGCCAGAAAGCTGGAATAGTTGGTTATGGCTGTAAGCAACTTTGTCTCTAGTTCAAATAATTTGAAATTTGATGAAGTTGTTAGTGTTATCTTAAGCGAGGAAATGCGACAGAAAAGCACAGGTAAAATTTCAACCTCATCAGGTTCTGCTTTAAACATGGAGAACACAAGAAGAACAAGTGAAAGAGGAAAAGGCCCTTCGCATGGCAAGTCACGAGGGAAGTCAAATAAAGGGCATTCTCAATCTAAAGGAAAGAAATATTCCTAGTACTGTGGAAAGCTTGGTCACCTAAAGAAAGACTGTTGGTCTTAGAAAAATAAACAAGGAGACGAAAATGAAGATAACAGTAAGGAAGCTAATGTTGCAAGTAATACTTTACAAGATGCTTTAATATTATGTTTGGATAATGTTAATGATTCTTGGGTAATTGATTCTAGGGCTTCATTCCATGCTACACCCCATAGAAAATATTTTCAAGATTATGTTCAAGGTGATTTTGGATAGGTATATTTGGGTGATGATGAGCCCTATCCTATTGTTGGGAAAGGGAAAATAAAGATCAAGTTGCCAAACAAAAATTACTGGGTATTGCAGGAGGTAAGGCATGTCCCTAATTTAAGAAGAAATTTAATTTCTGTAGGACAAATTGGTAGTGAAGGCTACATATTCATGTTTACAGAAAATTTCTAGAAGGTCACTAAAGGTTCATTAGTAGTAGCTAAAGGTTTGAAGATAGGCACATTATATCTGTGTACTGGTAACACTTATTCTACCTTAGTTGCTACTGATAATGTTAATGCGGGGAAAGCTAC
>MU227366.1:1932276-1951821 GCA_018584345.1 Thuja plicata
CATTTTTATTTAATTAAAAGATTTAATCTCCCTTTTAATTAAATAAAATTCATCTTATTTAATTAAATTAAATTCCTCGCATTTAATTAAATAAAATTCTTCTAATTTATTTAATTATAAAGAAAACCCCTCTTTTAATTAAATAAATAAAATCCCCACTTAAAGCACTTTATTTGATGAAAAAGGAAATAAATTAAACAAAAATAAATAAAGTTCCTTTTTCTACACATCTTCCTAAGTGGTGGGATTTTTGCCTCTTAATCATAGCCTTTGATTTTTGCCTCTTAATCTCAACCATTCACTTTCCTTTAAAAGGAAATCTCTCCTTCTCATTTTCATATATAATTTTTAGGTATTGTTATGCTGTAGGTTTGGCGAGCAATTCTGGAGGATTTGAGCACTCAAGCTTGGATATTGCAACTTCTCTCTTCTTGTCTTCTTCTTGCATCCATGGCTATTTATGTAGATTAGAATCATGTTTATTTTCATAGATTAGATTTGCATATTTCTTTTCATAGAATAATCATGCATTGTTATCATTTAGATTAATTTATTTTCATGCATTGCAATCATATAGAGTAGATCTCATTTTCATGCATTGAATCTCTCATTTCATGGTGTACTTGCATGGGCACAACTAGGTCAATCTGAGGGCCTCCATTACAAACCTTTGCACTCCATGAATAGAGAGCTATGAGTCGATATTTGAGGCCTCATTCTTGAGCAACCTTGGATGGAATGACCCATAGAAGTGTGTCAACATTTTAGCACACACCACTGACAGGTTATCTTGCATAGGAAGTGTATGATACTATGGTTGGAGAGCGATATAGCCTGCTGACAAAGCTGAGATGAGTACAAGGTTTATTAGCCACCACCCTAATATCAAATGGTATAGATAGAGCTAGCATTATTGCATGGAATGCTAGCAAGGGAGAAAAAATGAGCAGATAGTGCACAGAGTGCACTAGATACACAACATGCCTGTGTTGATGGAGGGGAGTTCACAATGATCAAGATTCACACATGGGTCCTAGTAGGGAAGCATAAGATTGCACACTTGTAGGGAGATATTTAGAGGTTGACTGAGCAGGTGGACAACCTATCAATAGAGTGAGATGAGGTATGGAGATGGGCCGAGGTATATAGGTGTGAGTGGAGATAGCCCGCCAGGAAACCACAATAGGAGGGATAAGTTAGTTATTGGAAGATTCATTTTCTGTATAGAGGGATGCAGGCGAGACATGTAGAGAGGCAACATATTATATGGGCCTATATTTTGGGGTAGTCCCCGAGGACCAGTGAGAGCCTGCATATATCGAGCGTTCTTTAATACAGAGCACATGAAATGCATCATAGGGATCAATGGCGATGAGACCTCCCAGGGATAGAGGGGTGATGGGATAGGAGGACAGGACCATCTTCACAGCCAACCTCATGAGTCACATTAGATATTTTTGATACACATGCAGTTTTGGGTTGAACATTTATATGTATTGCAATATTTTGATGCATACATGTATATGAACATTTTGACATTGATGTACTTTTATTAGACACTTGATATATATAGACATAATTTTTATGGTCCTATCCTATTTTATGACTGACACGTGTGATGTAGGATATGATGGATAATGTTATGATGCTGACATATTTGTGATGCATGGATATGCATATGTGAGTGTTTAATGCCTATATGGATAATAAATATGATGGATTTTTATGCAAATGGATGGAGTTATATATTATGGATGCAAATGAATGTATAATGATTAATGATTAATTCATGGTAATGAACATAAGATAATGAATTAATGGTTAATGATTAATGCAAGATAATGATTAATGAATGAAAGGAAATGATGAATAATCAATATAGGATAATGATTAATGCAGAGTAATGATTAATACATTTAAGATATTAGTGATTGAATGTAAAATAATGACTATTGATTAATGAGGAATGTAACATAATGATTAATGATTAATGTAATGTAATGCATCTAGATGATTAGGATAAATTGGAAGTCAATACTTAAACTCCTCATTAGGTAGCGGATGCAACTAATGAAGACTCAAATGAGGACAATGTTTTATTTTGTGTGTGTATCAATCATAACTTAGAGAATCATGTAGCTAGCTTTAGAAGAAAGGGGACAAATAGGAATATTGCCGAGAGTAAAAAAATGTAACATGACCTAACTAATATGCAACCTAACTACATGATTTTCATGGGATCACATTGTGTTAATGTTGGAGAGCACACCCAAGTTTGATTTTGCAAGAGGAGGTATGCACGATGTGTTAGAAAATACAAGTGACATTGTTCCTTTGCGTGGATGAGACTCAAACAAATAGTTTGTTAGGAGAGTAGATGTAAGAATTTAGTCATGATGGTACCAATGAAATGTAACTCATGAGAAGATTCAGTACACCCAAATCTTTTTAGGGATTTGGTGGTATGTGTATAAATTCTACCCCCAGTGAGGCATACATAGTCATGACTATATATCAAACAAAAATGCACTAAAAAAATATGACAAACATATCATACCACAAATGAAACGTATTCCAATAGAAAACTTTCCTGATGGACCAAGATATTAAGGATCAAGGAAATCACGAGGAGGATATATTGGAACATAAAAATAAAATCAACAGAAAGGCATCATGACCAAGTAGTCATTTAGTACAAAATTTCTTGCCACGAACGGGATTGGTGTGACAGGAGATTGAGAAGTCGACACTGAAAGGATGCATCCTGATGGGAAAAGATTTATTCAAATTGAAATTTTCTGGCAATTTCTTGTGAATAAAATAAAAGATGAGAAATTCAATCTTTCAGTTGATTGGTGAGAATGCTTGCAATCACTTTGTCTAGGAAAAAGCTCAGTATCTTGGGGTAAGCTCAGTCGTGTGAGAATAAATTGTTAATGCAGAGGAAAAGACGTGGCAGAAAGTGGAGGGAAGCTACCTGCATAGATATGGGTAGTGCAATTGATTTATAGGAAAATGTGTTGGGTGTTGTGTAAGAGATGGTACAAATAGATGATGGATCTAATTACACATGGTGCTTGAAACAAGTTTTCACTATGGTACTTATCTATTGCACCACCGAAGTTGTTTTCACAAATAGATGATTTTATTTCTCTTTCTCTTTTTCTTTTTTCTTTTTTTTTTCTTTTTTTTTGATTTTTTGATTTTTTGAGAATAATTTTATGTTGTTTTTGAACTTTTGACGCTTTTCTATTTTTTTTGGATTTTGTTGCTGACTTTTTGTTGTATAAAAGACTATTGATGAACTACACATAGAAGCGCTTGAGATGTAAAATATTAACATGAACAGGGATAGGAAATCCCTCTGGTGTTGCAATATGATAAGATTTAGACCCAAATTTAGCTATAACTACAAAGGGCCCCAACCAGTTAGGCTCAAACTTTCCCTTCTTTTCATGGTTCTGGAGATTCTTCATATTGAGTTGCAGGACAAGATCACCTACTTCAAACTCTTGAGGTTTGATATTCTTGTTGAACTGTAAGCATATGAGATTTTGATACATACAGAGATGGTTTAGAGTATTAAGGAATCTTTCATCAAGGAGTTCAAGCTCTTGCAAGAGAGAAACTCAAGATTCTTCTTCGGACATTAGATTCTTCAAGGAGATTCTAAGGGAAGGGAGCTCAATTTTGACAGGGAGAATAGATTTAGTATCGTAGATGAGGGTGAACGAAGTGGCTCTTGTGGGGGTATGGATGAAGGTGTGATATTCCTAGAGGGAGAGGTTTATTCAAAGGTTCCAATCATGACCAACATCATCGATTGTCTTTCTGAGGATTTTCAAGATGGTTTTGTTGGTAGCCTCTGCTTGACCATTTCCTTGAGGAAAGTATTTGGAAGAGGAGTGTTGGGTAATGCTAAACTTCTTAAAATTTTTTGTGACATCCTTATTCTTAAAAGGGGTCCCATTATCGGTGAAATGTCTTAGGGAATGCCATAACGAAAGATAAGGTAGTTCAAAATGAACTCGAGATCTGTTTTCTAGTTGTATAAGTAAGAGAGACGACCTCGAACTACTTTGTCAAGTACTCTGTAGAAAAAAATATGTATTTGTGGTTGTTGGAAGAATTTGGGAATATTTGGCCAACTAAGTCAAGTATCATATTGCCATGCTGTTGACAAGGAAAACATTTATTTACATAATGATAAGCATCTTGCTCCATGGTAGGCCAATAATATCCAGTGCCTAGCAATTTCTTGGCCAAAGTGAGCCCACTAGAATGGCTCTATTTTTCCCTTTATGTACCTCCTCTAATGACGTTTGTGCTTCTTCTAAATTTAGACATCTTAGAAGAGTTCCAGCAAAGTGTTTTCAAAACAAGGTGTCACCATGGATTGTGTATTGTGACGTTCGACGGATGAAGGTTTTGCATTGATTTATGGTGAGGGTAAGCGAGATAATCTTGTCTGTCAGGTAGGAATAAATTTCATAGTACGAAGGGGAATTAGGATCAATAATTTCACATACCATCTCAGTATTTGGTTGGTCATGGGCAGGGACCATAAGATTCTCAATGAGAAACTCACACAGTGAACTGTGTTCATGCATGGATATCAAGGATCCAATTGTTTCCATTGCGTTTGCTTCTTTGTTGTTTGTTCTAGGAATTTGGTGGAAGATAATTTCTATAAAATGTTGTTTCAAAAATTTAACCATGCGGTGTTGGGGGAGCAATTTTTCATCCTTTGTCTGATATTTATCCAAGTCTTGCTTGATAACTACCCAAGAGTCACCAAGAACATGTAAACTAGGGATTTTCCACTGGACAACTTGGTGAAGTCCGATCACCAAGGCTTCATAATTTGCAATATTGTTTGTTTATGGAAATTGTAGTTTATAAGATTTAGAGATGAGATCCCCTTGAGGGGTGACAAATAGAACACCATCCCCTGAACCTTTCTATGCAAAAGATCTGTCAAAGTGAAGATTCCATGGGACACTTGGGGTTATATTGAGAACAGATTCATTTAGACAATTTGTAATGATTGGATGACCCCCTTGAACAGGTGCTTCATCCAAATAGTCTGCAATTACTTGTCCCTTAATATCTTTGTGATCCACATAAGCAATGTCAAATTCGCTAAGAATCATAACCCAATTTGCAGTGCACCCTATGAGAGTGGATTTAGACGACATATATTTAAGTGGATCTATCTTGGAAACTAGATGTACCTTATGGTTAATCATGTAGTGACATAATTTATATGTATAGAGGACAAAGGACAGACAATCCTTCTCAATGGGTGAGAAATTTAGTTTGTAACCCAGTAGTGTTCTGCTAAGATAGTAGATTACTTGTTCTTTTCCACTGTCATCTAACTGTGCTAAAAGAGCACCCAGTGCGACTTCAGTAGCTGAGGTATACAAAATGAGAGGTCAGCCTAAGACAAGAATCACCAACACCAAAGGGTTAGCTAGATATCCTTTCAAGCGGTCAAATGTTGTTTGACACAAGCAATCCCATTGGAACTTGATATGTTTTGTGTAACATATGAGAAAATGGATGTACTTTATCTTCTAACTGTGACATGAACCTTCTGATGGACTAAATTTTTCCTTGTAGACTACGCAGTTATTTTAGTGTTTTGGGGGGTGGTATCTCTAGAATAGATTTCACCTTCTTTGGATCCACTTCAATGCCTCTATGAGATATAGTATAGCCCAATAATGTTCCAGATTGAACTCCAAAGACATACTTCTTAGGATTAAGCTGGAGCTTATATTTCTCCAATCGTTCAAAGATTGTTGCGAAAATGGGAAAGTGTTCTTCTCATGTCTTGGATTTTCCTAGGAGGGCATCCACGTAATCTTCCATAATATTATATGTTGTTAATTAGGATTGTGCCTTTAGCTTGATTTGATATCCAGCTATCCTGTTGAAACATGGAAATGTTCTCATTGTGGGAGAGAGAATGAATCTCTGGATTCTAGGCCGGTTGCTATTTGATTTGGAATATCACCTAATATTGTTTTTTATGGTTTTGGGAAAAGGGAGAAGGATAACTGAAAATGAATAAATTAGCTAAAAGGGTGATACACCAAATGGATTCAGATTTGTCAAAACTACAAAATATCCCCTTCAGGACTTACATCACTAAGATCTGTAATAACATTCACTACACAACACATATGATGACCTAGAATTCACTATTAGGGTTTTTATCCACTAATGGTAACAATTCTACCAACAAACATGTAATTTCTACAAAAGGTTTACTCTTTTCAACTTAGAATAGGAATACGAATTAATTCACTAATCTATACTGAAAGACACAATACACTTGAATGCAGAAAGGTTGTAAGGAATAACACAAAACTCTGAAAATATGTATGAATAATGAGGACAAGCTTTATTATCTTCAAAATTTGCAAAATATTTACATGAGAAAGTACAAAAATGATAAGGAATGTATGCACTCACTTGATCATAATCTGTCTCAAACATGAACTGATGGCTACAAAATATGTGAAAAATATGCAAAGGAACAATATGCTCACTAATACCTCTTATTCCCCGAATTCTGAACCCCTCCAAATGAATAAGAAACTCATATATATATAGCCCTTAAGGCCAATTCTGAAAATGAAATTCCCTCCAAAAAAGGTCCTAAGACTCAGTTGGAAACCTTAAATTTAAGGCATAAATCATGCCATAACCATAGCCCCTAGTGTTGGTATTTTCGAAATATACATCTTTTCAAAAAATATTACCAACACATTAAATATTACATCTAAATCAAACAAATATAACCTAAAATGTAACCCTAAACACCTAAACCCTAACTCCATCACATGTAACCTTAACTCATAGCATGTATGAAAATTATGCTAAACTCGATACCCTATTACTAAGGTCAACATGACCAATTGATGCAAAAAATATCCATTAGTGAGCTGTCGAGGTACTTGGAGAGGTTGTCGTGGCATTTGGTGAGGTCTTCATGCACTTTAGTTAACAGAGAATTAACTCCCTCTGTACTCAATGGACTCCAAATTCCATCAAACTTAGCATGGGTATTATTACATCTCATTTTCACATTTTGCATTGGGAGATGTTAGGGTTTCCTGCTTCTTTGTCGCCATGCTTGTGGTTTTTTTACTGTTTCTTGGCTTCCTGTAGTAATATGGAGTTCACCATTGATTGCAAACTGTGGTTTTACATCCTTATTTGGCATCTTTGGGTTAAAAAATAGTAAGCTCTATGGTGATTTTACCTTATCTCTATCTGTGGCTATGAATGTGCATTCATTTTAGAGCATGCAACTTCGTGCTTGAACTGGAAATAGTTATAAACATGGAGAACTCAGGTTCTTCCCTGGAGTTTCATCAATGCTATTGTTATTGTCAACAAGAGCTCGGGCTCTTTATTTTTATTGTCACTGGAGTCTTCGCATGCCATAATATATGGCACAATGCATGTCTCTGTTGAAATCAGCCTCTAGTAGTTGAACTCGGGCTCTCCGTCATGGGCTCTACATTTAGACTTTGACGACAACCTTGAGTTTAAAGCATGGAGCTCAGGCTCCAAAAAACAATGGGTTGTAGTGTGAAAAGGAACTCAAAATCTATCAGTTGAACTTGAGCTTGATAGAACTCAACCTCCATGCATACTTGGCCCATAACTCAAAGATAAGTTGCCTTTCCTTTTTTGTTTATTCACTATGTCATTTCCTTTGTTTAACATGCTATTGTAAATCAATTTTTGGGGTTTAGTCGATCTGGGTGCCCATTTTTAGTAGTAAATAACTTCTGGGTTTTGTTGTTTATGTTGTTATCTCCACCATGCATGTTGTCTATGATCTCTCCATGTATTCTTGCTAAATTTTTTTATCATTTCTCAAGGTCTGCATGCTACCGCTTTGAAAATTGAGTTTAATGTATCACTTGTATCTTTGCTTTGCTTAACTTAAACCTTTGTTGAACTAGAAAGCTGCACACATGAATGTTAATGAATTCTATATTTCATGATGAGACCATTGCAAGTATTGTCTGCTATTGAAAATGAGAGATGGACTCATACTTCCTGTCACTCCACTAATGAATGTTAAAACTGTGGCTTTAAATGAACTTTCCACCATGTCTGAAAGTCATTGTAATATGTGGAAACGATAGTGTCTTTGTTGAACTGGAAAACATAGGGTTTTGTCTGCATCTTGTCTTGAGTTGTAGATACGCTGTCATCCCATGTTCTTCTTTTGACAGTGATTTCTCATGCTTGGATGCCATCACTCTTTTGTAGTGACAGAGAGCTTTAAACTGTTGATGTCATTCTGTCTGAACCTTTGTAATACGAAAATAACTGGTGTTTCAATCTTCCTTTGTGACTCCAATCAGAAATAGACACATGGGGTTCGAGCATGGGCTCGTGACTCCCATGGCTATTGCTGTGAATAGAGCTTTGATATTTTACAACAATGCATCTTTCTTTTAATTTATGAACTGTCATTTGATCATTATACATATTATTAACACCGTTATTCATCTTTTACTTTGGCATATACACTGTTATTTGAACCTTT
This sequence comes from Thuja plicata, assembly GCA_018584345.1. Lineage (NCBI taxonomy): Eukaryota > Viridiplantae > Streptophyta > Pinopsida > Cupressales > Cupressaceae > Thuja > Thuja plicata. Next base: position 1,940,858 of record MU227366.1, read on the forward strand.
TATTCTGGCATAAACACTCTATTTATCACTAGCATTTCCTATTGATTTCTCTTTGAATATGCACTGAACATGTGAAATATCAGCACCATTTGATTTTCATTCTTTGATCAATAATATTACTACTGGTTTTTAATCTCTGAATATGCATTTGATAATAACAACATGATATTGTTATTTTCTTTTTATTTATGCACAACACTAAACTCTAACATGAATAACAACAATATCCCTTACTGTTTTCTTTTCATTCTTGAATATGTCATTTGACTTATTATATGTGCATAACCTTTGTATTTGTTATTTTCTCATGTAGAATACAACATCAAATAATGCCATTGCTTACTTGAATATGCACTTGGAATAAAGCATTCATGCTTTAAATATGTAGAATAACACTGTCATTTTGTTGGAATATTACTTTAAAAAATGCATTGAACATATGTAATAACAACATCATTTGGTTTTCAACATTGATCACTAACAGTGCCACAAGTTTTCCTTTTGAAGAAAACATTGTTTTGTTCAGTTCTTGCATATGTAATACATATTTTGAAATACCTCACTGTCTGAATATGCACATCATCTCCCATCCAGTTGTAAGAATGCATATCATTGTCTTTCTGTTTCTCTCTCATTCAAACATGTTAGTATCCAGAACAACATAGTAGCAATGTCTACTTGACTCTCTTTTTAAATATACCAATATTTAGAATTTCAGACATGTATTTCTTAATTCTCATCCAATGCAATTGACTCTTCTACCTATGCACATTTCTTTGTAACAACATATGTGTTCTTTTCTGGTATATGCACCATTTTTGATAATAGTGACATCCTTATGCACTTGGAATCCAACATAAGATTGATGTCTTTATGTAGTGCTTGATGTGCATAACTGAAATGTTGTTTAAACATTAGCATTATCTTTCATATGCATGATCTATTTGATAACATAACATCAAAGGACATTTTACTTTTGTTGATGAATAGAAACAATCATCTTTCCAGCAGTATTACAGTTAACCCTAACTTTCATAGTAATGCATAATAGTGTTACCTCATTTGTAATTCATTTCTTTTTCCCTTGCAACTTCATTCTTTGTTCTTTGATCATCTGGAACATCCATTTTTAGGGCATCTTTTATTTCATATGCACCCTTTAGCAGCATTACTGTATTCTTCATTTTGTCTCAATAGCATTTAAAACTTGTAACAACATGCTTGCATTTTGTATTACCTTCTATGAACTTAATCTTCTTTCCCCGCATCATATCATCTTTTTGAACTCATGAAATCTTAGCTTCTGGTATTGTATATAATGCATCCTATGAGGTTTGAGCACGAGCTTGTGACACTTCACTGCATTTTATTTTTATCATTTGTAACTTGTGAATTTATAGATTATGTTTCTTTCTCCATTCAAACATGTTTTTTGCTTTTCTTGCTTGCACACACCACCAAATCAATCTATTAGGTTAGTGGACAGAATAAACCAATCAATGTTTGTGTGTGAGTGTCATGTGAAATGATATTTATGCGTGAATGTTGGTTGGCTAGTTGGGTTTACTAACCTAATATGTTTGATGTTCTAAAAAAGGTTTCTCAGCTACAAGAACTAAATCCCTTTAATTCAGATATTTGATCTCACAAACAACAACTCCTGAGTAATGCATAATGATAACTATAAACAATAAAAGGTTTCATGAAGCTATGTCCCTTTGATACTTTTATTCTATTGATGTAGATGCATACTTCATTGTTGTATTGATGTTATTGGTTGATCTCCAGTTCTGAAAGTTTGATTGATGTTGTTTTTGTTTCCATGCATTACTTAGATCCAATTTGGATCTAACTCTTTCTCTTTCCATGATACAAGATATAGGACCCTAGACCTAGAATGCAAAACTGATAGAAGGACTCAAACAAAGACACAAACACTTGACAAAGTTCAGACAACCAACTACCAGGATGCAAAAGACCTCTTCAAGGCAATGCTTGGACCCCTAAACCCTACATGCTTCTATCTTACTTTCAGAATTGGATATATTATCTAAGTTCTCAATATGAAATATGTAACCTTGAATAAGCATTTTCCTAATACATTCAGTTTGAATGCACAATGTAATAATCACTTATGAATTTGCAAATTTGAGCATGATCAATACTTAGAGTACAATAATCTGATAATATGAATGCATTGCAATGTATTTCATCTTCATAAGTTGAATAGTGTTGAAGAGGTGTACCTTTATGCAATATTTTGATGTTTATAGTTGTCATTCTACATTGTATACTTCCTTTTCTATATTTCAGCAATTCTGCAACTTAGAACAACAACTATTCAATCCATAATTCTATGTAAAAGTAATGTCATTTTACCAATTTAGTATGCAAACTAAATTGGTAACATTTTTTGGCGACTTCATAGGGGTGTTTGCCTGCTGAATAAAATTAGACCAACTGCCTTTTGCTTATCCATTGGGCCAGAGTCTTCAACTTTTAGGAACAACTAAACCTTCTCAAACTATACACACAAGTACCAATAGAAAACTTAAACTAAACTGAAACTTGTGCTGACCGCACTTAGAGAAAGAAAACTATTACTGAACAACAATCTGAAGCTTCATCATTGCTGTATAAAATTATGTTTATGATGTGATACAGTGGAAATTATCCATGTATCATGTGATGAGCATAATTTATATGATGATGCTGTTGTTCAGAAATAAAAAAAAACTAAACTCAAAGGTAGAATGAGCTTGAACAACAACCTTGGTTGCATAATATATGTTTGGGTATGATGCTTATGACATGAGACAATGGAATTTATCCATATCTCATGTGATGGGTATGATGTTCATGCATATATCATGTGATTGATCTTGTTATTTCTGTTCATTCTAACCTTCAAAACTGCAAAGCAAACTATCTAAAAAATAACTTCTCTTCCCACTGCGACCACATCATTGAGTTATTCATCAATTATAACTAGGAACCTCAATGGGTTCTTTATTATGCATGGTGTGTATCTTCTTTTTTTGACCACTGTGAGAATAGAAGTACTAACTGCCACTAATTGAAAGAAACTAACTATGTGCAAAGCACTTATTCAGACCAACTAACCTCAAAATAAATGCTTGAGGTGGATCCCATTAACTGGGATTGGCAATTATTCTCCTTCCATATTTGAGAGATGAAAACAATTATGGGCCTTGCATCCTGTAATCACAAATGGACCATCCCAAATGGAATCAAATTTTGAATACTTACCAAGTCTACTCTTCATCTCATCCCATTTGAGCACTAAATCACCTTCTGCAAAGACTCTTGCGACAACTTTTCTGTCAAATGTCTTCTTCATTTGATCATGATGTTCTTCCAACTTCTGAAAAGATTTTTTTATAATCTCTTCTAACTCTATCAACTCAGCAAGCCTTACCTCCATAGGCGGCTGGTCCAGTAGATCTAATTCTTTGATCAGGCTCAAACTTGGCAACTCTACTGAAATTGGCAACCTTGCCTCTCTTCCATAGACCAGCATATAAGGTGAGTTACCTATTAAGCACTTTGGGGTGATCCTATCAGCCCATAAGGCCTATTTTAGCTTGTTGATTATCTTCAATAGTCCTCTTGATGATGCGAATCAGATTTTTATTTGTTGATTCAACTTGTCCTTACCCTGTGGGTAATAATTAGATGAGGTACTAAGATAAAACATTGTTCTTGACTTCCCAATTAGTAATTCTCATGCCTAAAAAGGCCAAGGTATTATCAGAAACAATGGATTCAAGTGTTCCAAACCTTGCAATCAGATCTTGATAGAAATTTAGAACTAAAATTTCATTTGCATCTTTCAATGCAACAACCTCAGTCCACTTTGTAAAATAATCTCTTGCTGTTAGAATATATCTATGACCTAAAATTGTTGATGGATTTATGGGGCCAATAAAATCTAGTCCCCACTTAGCAGAAGGTTGTTCAACTTGAATTGGATTAAGAGGTAAAAACTGCTAACCTTTGTTTATTTGCAAAAACAACACATTTTAAACACCTTCTCACCCATATGAAGGTTTCTTTGTACAAGTTTGGCCAAAAATAGCTAGCCTTCATAATATTCAATGTTGTATTCCTTGCAGAAAAATGGCCACCTACTGGTACATCATGGAATTCTTCTAGAATTTTTTTAGTTTGATCTCCACTAATGCATCTCAGTAGTACACCATTGTAATCCCTCCTATACAGTGTTAGTAATAACAGAGAGAGGGAGGGAGGGGGATGAATCAGTGGCCTAAAAAATATTCCAATAATCAACCCAAAAATGTAGTACCACAGTATTAAGCCTCTAGTTATCTTCAGTCCTATAAGATGAATGCCTCCAAATACAATTATCAGAATACTACTGCTCGGACTGCTTTGTTAAACCTTCTACTGTATGTTTACCGAATAACAGTCTATTAATTTACTGAAAGACAGTAAATTATCTAGACTATACCGATCAATCTAGTTAAGTTATGTGTAATGCAAAACACTAAATTAATGACTCATAAACACATTGACACATGGATTTTTAACGTGGAAACCTTGTTAAGGGAAAAACCACTTGGGATTGGTAACCCAAAATTTTCACTCTTCTGAAGTGAGCTCAGTGAAGAGCCAACCCTGTTAAAGGTTACAAACACACTGTTAGGTGTGACCTTGTTAGAGGATTTAAAATTTTAGTCTGTCACTTGATATCGGGAATCTCTATGCTACCTTCCTTGATCAAACACTCACTTGGCATGTCAATAGGTATATGGTATCTCATGCTATCTTCATGATCAAAATTTTTGATACTCCTATGGATGTATCTCAATATAGAAAAGATATTTAAATCCTTCTCGGTTAAGAGACTTTCTGAATCAATGGTTAAACTGAAACAATATGATCTGTTCACATATACAACTTATACTTGCAGATTTTTAGATCTATTTTAATCTCATAAAACTAATATGATCAATATATCTCTGTTAATACCTTTGCTCCACTTTGATTATGCTCGATGATGCTGTGCTCTATTGCTCGGTGTCCACATAAAATTTTAGCTCTTTCTTCAGCTTGATTGATCAAGACTGTATGAAGTTTCTCTTCAACATCCTCTTTTCATTCATTCACCCTCTCAATTTGTAATGAATTAAGTTGTCTCTTTTATAGACATGATATCAACATTGTTAGGTTCTTTATTTTCTTTATCTTGGCGTGATCCACAATTCTTGCCAATTAGATTTAAAGAAAAACTCTTGTTTTATCTCGCAGAGATCTTCTTGCCAACTGGACAAAACAACTTTAAACCCTTTACTTATCTCTGGATTTATCTTGTCGATGAAAACAAAGATAACTACCAGTTAAGTCCATATTTAGCTCTACCAGCTAGATATTTTGTCATTTCTGAACTCAAGTTAATTTTGGTGTTTAACTATTTCATAGCTTTGGTCAACACTTTAGTTCTCCTCAAGCTTCTCCGTCAATTTAAACTATGTTTCTGGCCATTAGTTATGCTTGTGATTCTTCTCATCGGTAATGCTTGTCAGTGTTCTTGCTCGGCTATCACTGTGACTTAACTTTCGGTGATCTTTGTCCATCGGTTTTCACTGACCGTCGGTGTTTGAAGTCACATTGTGAATGCTTGTCTTTTATACATTACTAAAAACATAATCTTTTTCTCTTTGATTCTCTGAAGTCTTTAACACTTTGATTATAACTGATTAGATTATATCAAGTTGACATCAATGACAATATAATCCATTAGCTGATTTAATTTCTTGCATTATCCTTCTGCATTTCGGTGATCAACTTAGTATCTTCAAACATTCAATCAGTTACATGTCATCAATCTCTCCCCTTGGCATTGATGGAAACATACCATATTATCATACTAGACTATTAATAATACAATATGAAATATAATAGTTTCATCAAGCTTTCCTAGTGTAACTATTACAAATGTCTGGCTTTCAGTAAGCTCAAAATAGCTTAGATTTTTTTCATGCAGAATGGTTGTCTTCAATCTTCAATCCCTTTATTGGATAGATGTATCATCTGATATCTCTGTTCTGATATGTGCTCTTCCTTGACTATCCCTCTTCTTGATAATCTCTTTTTCCTTTGACAACAATCTTTCTCTTTGTCTGAATTCTCTCCCTTAGATGGATATTTCATATGTAATCAATTTCTCTCTCTTAGAATATTGATTAACTCTTCATTCTGATTCTCAATAACTTCACTTCATGGATAATGATATAATATTTTTTGATCAATGAGCTAATCTCTCCCTTTTTGATTCAATGAGATAATCTCTCCCTTTATCATATCTCTCCTTTTATGATAATGGAATATCTCTCCCTGATGATAATGAGATAATCTCTCCCTTTGACAACAATCCCAAACAAAAAATATCTATATCATGTTCCATCCCTTTACAAAATATATTCCTTGAATTTCCTTATCCATCAGCAATACAATGTCTTTGGTTTTTGGTGCATACTTGTACCTTGCTATGTACAGATATATCTGTTGCTATCCATCTCAGTGTTTGCATCAACACGACTGATCTTCTAATTTGGTATAGGCTGATGCAACCTCCTAGTCAGCTTACTGACCGATAGAGAAGGGTTAGACCCCTAGTCTCTATCTAAGGTACTCAAATGTATCCTTTGGTAATGACTTGGTGAATATGTCAGCTAATTGTTCCTTTGATTGAACATATTCCAGTGTCACTTCCTTTTCTCGCACTTGTTATCTTAGATAGTGATACTTTATAACAATATGCTTAGTCTTAGCATGCATGACTAGATTTTTAGAAATGTTAATTGCACTGGTGTTATCACAGTAGATAATTACTGGTTCAAGAATATTCATATTCATACCTTCCAAAAATTGTTTGATCCAGGCAATATTGGAGCAATTTACAGCAACAGCCACATACTCTGCTTCTGCTGTAGACTAATAAATGCATCCTTGCTTCTTGTTGATCCATGTGACAAGTCTGTCACCCATGGAGAATGCTCCTCTAGTTTTTCTCTTTCGGTCATCAATGTTTCTAGCCCAATCAACATCTGTGTAGACTTGTAGCTCAAATTTTCCTTCTCTTTTATACCATAAGCCATAGTTCTCGGTGTTCTTTAGATATCTCAAAATTCTCTTGACAACAGTCATATGTGATTCTTTGGGATTAGTATAAAATATTTCAACTATTCCAACTGCATGTGCTATATCTGGTCTGGTGTGAACAACATACATCAGTTTGCCAATCATTGATCTATATAAGGTCTAATTTACCTCATTTGATTTGTCTTCTTTTGTCAGCTTACATACGGTAGCCATAGGTGTTTCGACTGGTTTGGAATCTTCCATCTTGAATATCTTCAACACTTCCTTGATATATTTGGACTGAGTGATATATATCCCTTCATCTTGTTGAAGAATCTGTAGACCAAGAAAGAATTTGATCTCCCCAAATATAGAAATTCAAATTCCTTTCTCATTTCATTAGCAAAGGATTTGCATAACAATTCATTTCCCCCAAAAATGATATCATCAACAAAAATTTCAGAAATCAGAATATTACCATCGGTATCTTCTTTTAAGTATAGATTGCTATTTTCACTTGTTCTAACAAATTTTATGCTAATGAGATATGAGTGAATTCTCTCATACCAGGATCTAGGTGCTTGTTTCAATCCATACAAGGCTTTATGTAGTCTATATACCATGTTTCTCTTGTCTGGATCAACAAACCCTTCTGGTATTTCAATGTATACCTCTTCTTCTAGTATTTCATTTAGGAATGCAGATTTGACATCAATCTGGTATACCTTGAATCCTTTAAATGCAGTATAAGCAAGTAAGATTCTAACTCCTTCTAGTCTAGAAATGGGTGCAAAGGTTTCACCATAATCAATACCTTCTTCTTGTGCATTTCCCTTGCATACTAGTCTTTCTTTGTTTATAGTGACTTCTCCATTCTCATTTATCTTATTTCTGAATATCCATTTGGTACCGATGACATTCTTGTCATATGGTCGGTACTAGTGTCCATGTACTATTCTTCTCAATTTGTTTTGTTTCTTCATTCATAGCACTGACCCATTCTTCACTCTCAAGTGTAGTATTATAAGATTTAGGCTCAAAATCACAAAGTAAGCATCTGGTGTTTAGTAACTTACTTCCTATTCTTGTTCTAGCCTTCTTGTCTCCTATGATTTGATTCTATGGATGATGTCTTCTGACATAATTGACAAGTTTTAGTTCAGCTCCGTGTTCATCATTCTAATCATCTTCTTGACCTTCATTCTCATCTCCATTTTTCGAAACATCATCTTGAGGATTTTCCCAATTTTTGGTAATTGTAGCCTAATGCCTGGGTACAATGTTCTATTGCTCAGGAGTGAGATACTATTGTTTGGGTAGAGTGTCAGGTTTTGTATAAACAAACATGTTGTAGTCCTCTGGTTCCTTTTTTCTTTCCTTATCATTCTTTTCTGCAAATTCATCTATTTTCACATTTGCACTTTCAATGATTTTGTTAGATGACTTGTTAAGACATTTATAAGACTTTCTTTTGGTTGAATACCCTAGGAAGATACCTTCTTCACTTTTGCAGTCAAGTTTTCCATTTCTATCATCCTTCAATATATAACATCGACTACCAAAGATTCTAAAGTAACTTACATTGGGTGTATGACCATACCAAAGCTCATAGGGTGTCTTCTTTGTGTCCTTAAATTGTACTCTATTTAATGTGTAGACAGAAGTACTGACAACTTCCCTCTAGAAAGTTTGAGTGATGCTTTTCTCAATCATCAATGCTCTTGCACAGTCAACAATTGATCTATTTCTCCTTTCAGCAATTCCATTTTGCTGTGGTGTTCTCGGTGCAGAAACTTGTCTTTTAATTCCATGCTCATTGTAGTGGTTAGTGAATTCATCTGAAGTAAATTCCCCTCCTCTATCTGACCTTAAGTATTTCAATTTCTTTTCACTGTGTTTTTCTACCATAGCCTTGTACCATTTAAACATCTTAAATGCTTCTGATTTATCTTTTAAGAACATGACTGTCATCATTCTAGAATAATCATCAACAAAGAGAATAAAATACCTATCTCCATAGTAGCTCTTTGTCCTCATGGGTCCACATAGATCTGTATGGACTAATTATAGAATTGCATTAGATGTATGGGTTTTACTCTTGAAACTAGACTTTGTCATCTTACCTTTCTGACAATTTTTGCACATGATATGCTCGGGCTTAGTCATGCTCACTAAGCCTCTGACATTCCGTTGCTTATCTTTATCATGTTGTCAAAGTTCACATGACACAATATTTTGTGCCACAACCATATGTCTTTATTTTGAGCCATTAAACAAGTGGTGTTAGTGTCATCAAGATAGAAAAGGTTACCTTTTGTCTTCTTAGCAGTACCAATCAATCTTCCTGATTCATTGAAGATCTTTGCCTTATTATTTTCAAATGCTACTCTGTGACCTGAATTGTTCAACTGTGAAACACTTAAAAAATTATAATTCAATCATTTTACCCAGTCAACATTTTCACATTTTATTAGATTATTCAACATTATGGTTCCTTTACCTTCATCTGGACAAGGTGTATCATTTCCCATTCTTACTGAACCACCATTATAGTATTCAAAAGTCTCAAAACTTTATTTATCACCAGTCATATGGTGAGAGCATCCACTATCTATGATCCATATATCATTTTTACTAACTTTATATATGAGTGCAGTTTCTACATACCTTTCTTCATCTTCATCTGAATCATCCTTCATGGCTACAAATACTATCTCAATGTCTTCTTCTGATTCGGTGTCAGTGTCATCAACTCTGTTCTTAGCTAGGTCACAAGCTTTTTTCCCTTTTTCCTTATAGTCTCGGGTATCTCTCTTGTCATATTATCAGTTGCTTCAGTAATATCTATTATCACCTTTATCAAACTTATTCTTAGATGATCTGTCATTTCCTTTGTCATATTTTCTTCTGTTTGGACATCTTGCAGAAAAGTGTCCAACCTCTTTACAATTGAAACATACAAGTGGTAATTTACCTCTGTATCTACCTTTGCCTCTCTACAATCTTCTGGCCATTAGTGCTTCAATCTCATCAAGTCCTTGATCCTCATTATCACTATCACTATCATTTCTAGCAACATGTCTATGACTTGAGTTGCTTATCTTTAAAGAATATTTGAATCCAGATTCTATAGAAGTTAAGACACTATTATCAAAGTTGTTCATCTCAAATGAAATTAGTCTGCTAATCATACTATCTAGAGTATCTGTATTGTTTACAACTGCTCTAATTTCTTGAATAGAAGAAACTATAATAGCATATACAAGCAGTAAGGTTCTTAAGACTTTACTTACCACTATCTCCTCTTCAAGTACACCTCCAACTCCTTGGATAACATTTACTACCTCTTTGATTCTGCATCTATACTGAGTGATATTTTCCCCTTCTTTCATCCTTAGGTCATCAAACCTCCCTCTTAGGCTTTCTTCCCTTGATCTCAGTACATTGGCATCTCCTCCATGTACCAGCTTCAACTTATCCCACATTTGCTTTGTAGAGGTGCAGGTTTTTACATCTTCAAACTCAGCATCAGAGAGTGATGATGCAAGTTCTATCATCATGCAGTTATGATCATGCTTTACTCTTAATTGCTCAAGAGTGTGAGGTCCTGTAGGAAACACATATTCGGTATCTAAGTATTGAATAATATCATTTCCAATACCTGATAGGTGGAGTCTTATTCATCTTTTCCATGATGCAAAATTGTCCTTATTTAACTTCGGCACATCTCATCTATTCATCTTCTGATCTTTTTCTTGAGCTGTTAAACTCCCTTTCTAAGCACACAAGCTCGGATACCAATTGTTAGTAATAACTGAGGGGGGGGGGGGGGGGGGGAA
>MU227366.1:1951871-1970491 GCA_018584345.1 Thuja plicata
GGTGAATCAGTGGCCTCAAAAATATTCCAATAATCAACCCAAAAACTTAGTACCACAATATTAAGCCTCTAGTTATCTTCAGTCCTATAAGATGAATGCCTCCAAATACAATTATCAAAATACTACTACTCACAATGCTTTGTTAAACCTTCTACTTTATGTTTACCGAATAGAATTCTGTTAATTTACCAAAAGACATTAAATTATATAGAGTATACCGATCAATCCAGTTAAGTTATGTGTAATGCAAAACACTAAGGTAATGACTCATAAACACATTGACACATGGATTTTTAACATGGAAACCCTGTTAAGGGAAAAACCACTTGGGACTGGTAACCCAAAATTTTCACTCTTCTGAAGTGAGATTGGTGAAGAGAAAACCCTATTAAAGGTTACAAGTACAGTGTTAGGTGTGACCTTGTTAGAGGATTTAAAAGTTTAGTCTGTCACTTGATATCGGGCATCTCTATGCTACCTTCCTTGATCAAACACTCACTTGGCCTGTCAATAGGTATCTGGCATCTCATGCTATCTTCATGATCAAACTTTTTGATACTCTTGTGGATGTATCTCAATATAGAAAGGATCTTTAAATCCCGCTTGGTTAAGAGACTTTCTGAGTCAATGGTTAAAATGAAACAATATGATCTATTCACATATACAACTTATACTTGTAGATTTTCAGATCTATTGTAATCTCATAAAACTAATCTGATCAATATATCTATGTTAATACCTTTGCTCCATTTTTATTCTTCTTAGTGATGTTGTGCTCTATTGCTCACTGTCCACAAAAAACTTTAGCTCTTTCCTTAGCTTGATTGATTAGGACTGTATGAAGTTGCTCTTCACCACTTTCTCTTTAGCATCCTCTTTTCATTCATTTACCCTCTCAATTCGTAATGAATTAAGTTGTCTCTTTTATAGACATGATATCACCATTGTTAGGTTCTTGATTTTCTTGATCTTGGCATGATCCACAATTCTCACCAATTATATTTAAAGAAAAACTCTTATTTTATCTCGCAGAGATCTTCTTGTCAACTGGACAAAACAACTTTAAATCCTTTACTTATCTCTAGCTTTATCTTGTCGATGAAAACAAAGATAAATACCACTTAAGTCCATATTTAGCTCTGCCAGCTAGATATTTTTTCATTTCTGAAGTCAAGTTAATTTCCGTGTTTAAGTCTTTTATAGCTTCGGTCAACACTTCAGTTCTCCTCAGGCTTCTTCGTCGGTTTAAACTATGTTTCTAGCCATCGTTTATGCTTGTGATTCTGCTTGTTGGTAATGCTCGTCAGTGTTCTTTCTTGGGCATCACTATGACTTGACTTTCGATGATCTCTATCCATCAGTTTTCACTAACCATCAGTGTTTGAAGTCACATTGTGAATGCTTGTCTTTTATGCATTACTGAAAGCATAATCTTTTTCTCTTTGATTCTCTAAAGTCTTTTACACTTTGATTATAACTAATTAGATTATATCAAGTTAACATCAATCACAATATAATACATTATCTGATTTAATGTCTTTCATTATCCTTCTGCATTTTGGTGATCAACTTAATATCTTAAAAAATTCAATCAGTTACATGTCATCATACAATATATTATTCAGCAAACAATAAGGAATGGACTGTAATCTGAAATACCTCATTTTTGATCTTTCCAAACCTTTAGGACAACATCATGTTTGCAAGAAAACAACCATATAGTTCACCCAATCATTCTGCAAATTTGGGACATCAATTTTTTTATTGTCTTGTAAAGCCAAAATCACTTAAGAATCATCTTTTGGAGTGTTATCTCCATTTCCAGCAAGCTGTTCACATAAACCCTTACCTCTTACTAGCTTGGTAACTTTAATTTCAATGTCATACTCCATTTCCTTTGTTATCCAGCCAGCTCTTTTGGTGTTGAAATCCTTATTTAGCAAAAAGTCCTTAACAGAAGGATGTGAAACCATCAGTTTAATATTATTGTTAGAAAGCATATGCATGAATTTCTTCAAACTTCTAATCACAACAAGTACATGCTCTTCAAAAAATGAATAATGTAGCTCATATTCTTTAAGTCCTTGACTGAAAAAAGCTATTGGTTGTTCAAAACCTATGTCATTCTTTTGAACTAACATGGCAGCAATGCTATCAATGTTCCCATATGCATACAAAATGAAATCCTTTGAAAAATCAAGATTTAACAAGGTAGGGGCAGTAGCTAACGATTCCTTAATCAATTCAAAATTGAGTTTTCCTTCTTTGGTCCATTTGAAAACAATATTTTTCTTGAGCATGGCTGTTAATGGTATTAGTAATTCAACAATGTCTGGGATGAATCTTCTTACAAAGTTGATTCTTCCCAAGAAACTTTGAAGACGCTTTTTGTGAAGAGGAAGTGGTAAGGCAAGGATATCACTTACTCTTTCAGGTTAAATAGTGATACCTTATTTTGAAATAATAAATCCTAGCAATTTACCTTCATGGACAATTGTACACCTCCTTTCGATCATGATCCGTGGTTCCCAAGCTTTCCAAAGGCGAGGGTTAGTAGCAAAGGTTTTACAAATGACGTAAATCAAGTACACAATAACTACTAAAACAAATAACCTGAAATGTAATCAATAAAATGTACAAGCAAGAGAAAGGAAAACAAATAAATGCAAACCCCATGATTCGTGAAGCTTCTATTGTTTCTCTCTACTCCTTCTGAAATGTTGTTCTTGATGCTTAGTATTGGCGGGGCAGGGTCTATGACTTGAGAAGTGTCAAGAATTTGCTAATTGAAATGAGTGTGTGATCGCAAGATGGCTTGAATTCTAGAACCAAACTGACATAGTAATGACACACGAGAGATTGAAATCCTGGATCCTTCAAATGGTTATGAAGGGTTTATTATATAGGAATTGGGGATGAAATGAACGGTTGAGATCAATCCCAGAGATAGGGAGATGAATGGTTGAGATCAAAGGGAACTGGAGAAGCCATCAGTAAACTCCACCTCTTCAATTTGTAAAGAGGATACAGAGTTTGGTTGACTAAAGAGCTAATTGTGAGTTACCTTTTTGAACTGAAGAGGTGGGTGAAGTTACCCATGTGGACTGGAGAGGTCATGGGTGAAGTCACCCATGTGATCTGATTGGAGTTATCTCTTTGAAGATAAATGAATATTTAATTCATTTATTTAATTAAAGTTTTCAACATGTGAGATAATTGAATTCTTTTTGATTTAGAATTGCTTTATTGAATGAAATTAAATTAATTTAATTGGAAGAATTTAATTAGTAAGTTTAAATATTTGAATTTAAACTATAGGAAATTGAATTTAATTAATTAATTAATGGTATCTAATCAATTAAGGTTAATTAATTAAATAAAATTAATTATTTAATTAATTTTGAAAATTTGATTAGATGATTTGGGGAGTGAATTTAGAGGAAAATAGATGATTAATTAATGATTAAAAAATCATTAATTAATAGATGAAAATTAGTGTTTTTAATGTAAAGTCGCTAGCTTGTCCATTTTTTGGTGTCTACATTTTTCCCTCTTTGATGCGATGTGACTTGTCGCAGTGTGTCAAAGAATTTTCAGATTTGATCCTGCCCCAGCTTGCCCCTGTGATAGCAAGTGGACTATATGCCCCCTCAACAAATTAAGCATAGAAAATGCGTCAGATGAGCATAAATTTGTTGAAAAAGTGAATCACTATATGATTATGATGAATGCATTCCTATGTTAGTTATGATGTTATTGATGATGGATGCAATGATTATATGATCTACTATGCACATGTTTTGGATTTTTCTTATGCAATAAATGAATGCAATCTACCATGCACAAAATTTTTGAGTAATGTATGTGTTAGTTAGAAAGAAGTTAATTTGGAAAGATCTTCTCTGAGATTGATCTATTTAGACATGGAATGATAGAAAGGAAATTTTTTCTTTTTTGATAGATATGATTTGATAGAAAGGATGTGTCCCAAGTCGCTGCCCCTGTTTCCAATATTTGTCATCATTGCATCTTTTTTTTTTCCAAAATTCTGAAGAGTGTCGAATGATCCAGATCACATACCACCTGGATACCGCCATAACCTATTGATAGTGGAAGGAGTAGAGAGATTGAATAGAAAGAGAACCTAGTGCACCCAAATATTGACCATCTGGGTTCAACTATGTTCCCTGTTTGAAAAGTAAGAGAGCCAAAAGCACCCAGATATTGACCATTTGGATACCGCTTATCCTCTAAATTAATCTAAAATAAGGAAACCAAGATAGAACTCCTATGCACCCAGAGTCCATCTGGATAACACTGTGAGCTCTTGATTTCCGAAAGGGAAAGCCAAGAAAAAAAGATAGAACTCCTATGCCCCTAGAGTCCATCTGGATAGCATCATGAGCTCTTGTTTACAACATAAAGAGAAAGACCATAGAAACCAAAATAGAACTCCAAAGAAACTCAGAGTCCATATGAATAGTGTTGTGAGCTCTTGATTCTATAAAGCAAATAAGCAAAATAAAAGAGAAGGAATGTCCAATTCTTTCCCAGGGTTAAGCTCAGATTGTGGAACTGTGCGGCTGCCAGATAAGTGACAGCGCCTACCGCATTTATCCTAAATCATCATGGCCCTAAAATCAAATTGAACATTCAACAGACAACAATCAAAGAAAATAAGTCATGATCTATAATAGCTACTCTCTTGACATGGTGGATCCTGGAGTAGCATAAGAACATAACCGCGAAATATAGACTGACATCTGACCGACTTGATTGACCTAGTCAACATTTTTGGATGGTTCCTTGATGCAGTTGGATTCTCTTGATTGGCTTGACTCTTTGGATAGGCTTGATGGGCTTGTTTGCTTGAGTGTGTCTAGTTTCAGTAATAGATTACTCATATAAGACTGACCTGTCTGGTTTGAGCGTATCCATCATTGTGTAAGATGATTGATATGATTTGATTGATTGATTGCTTTGATCATGTTGGTAGCTGATCAAGATGTGTCAGATGGGCCTAATGCTAGTTCGCAAAGCTCATGATTGTGACAATTGATAGATTGATTTGATCGATTTGGCAGGTGATCAAGCTGTGTTAGATGGGCCTAATGCTGGTTGGCAAAGCTCATGATTGTGACAATTGATAGATTGGCTTGGTTTCCAGTTGCTTTGCTGATTGATTTGATAGATTGATAAAGGTGTGTCAGATGAGCCCAATGCTGATTTGCAAAGCTCATGATTGTGACATTGATTGACTGGGCGTGATCGCCCTTTGCTCTCTTGATAACCGAGTTGGTTTTATTGCTTTGGACTTTGCAATTTTTTGAATGTTTTTGATGAAGATTGATTTTCTCTTGATTTTTGATCTTTTTAGGATTTTTAATTTAATTGGAAGAATTTAATTAGTAAGTTTAAATATTTGAATTTAAACTGTAGGAAATTGAATTTAACTAATTAATTAATGGTAATTAATCAATTAAGGTTAATTAATTAGATAAAATTAATTATTTAATTAATTTTGGGAATTTGATTAAATGATTTGGGGGATGAATTTAGAGAAAAATAGATGATTAATTAATGATTAAAAAACCATTAATTAATAGATGAAAATTAGTGTTTTTAATGTAAAGTCGTAAGCCTGTCCATTTTAGGGTGTCTACAACAACAAATATACTTTTCTTGGGATTTAAAGAAATACCATATTCTCTGCATATCTCAAAGATAATTCTTAAATGTTGAAAGTGATCTGATGCATTTTTTGAGAAAACAGTAATATCATCCAAATAAATAAGTACAAACCTGTACATCAAATTTATGAAGGCCTTGTCCATAGCCTTCTGAAATGTTGCACCTACATTAGATAAGCCAAATGACATTTTATGATAAGTCATAGTTCCCCATTTGGTAGTAAATGCTATTTTGAATTTGTCCTCTTCTTTTACCAAAATTTGGCTGTAACCAAAGAAACCATCAAGCAATGAAAACCGTTCTGAACCTTAAACAAAGTACAAGATTTGTTCTATTGAAGGCAAAGGATTTCTATCTTTTAATGAAGCCCCGTTCAAGTCACGGAAATCAACACACAATTTGATTTCTCCATTCTTTTTCCTAATAGGAACCAGATTGGATACCCATGAAGTATGTTTGATTGGGAAAATGATATTGCTATCAATCAGTTTATTCAATTCTTTAATCATGAGAGGCTCTAGTTTAGGATTTATTGGCCTCTATTTTTTTCCTAACTGGTTTGGCTCCTGGTTCTAATTCAATTGTGTGCTGGAAAATACTAGGATCAAATCCTTTCAAATATGAATAACTCCAAGCAATAATATCATGAAATTCGTTGCATAAGTTGACAAAGGTTTGACGTTCTTTAGGTGTACATACCTTTCCAAGTTTCAACACTTTATCCTTTGCAATTGATACTTCTTCATAATGTTCTTATTTGATCTGCAAGCTAGATTTATCCTTCTTAAATTGATCATTGGTACCAAACATAGATTCTAAGGTCACAAGACCTTTGGGCATCTTGTTTGTCCTTAACTGAATGATCTGGTTTTCATATTGCTCCTGCAATATTTTCTGGTTTGGCTGTACAAACTCAGCCTCTTCTCTCAAAAATTTAACAATATGTTGTTTAGATTCAAAAACTTGCCAACAATCAACATTATTAGGAACAACAGGTCTAACAATTAATTTTACATAATTTAGCCCTTTAGTATTGCTTATCTCAATTGGGATATCATATTGGGATCTAATAGAAGCAAGCCTATTAACATGTTTGCTCTAATTTCTAGGATAGATTGCAAATTAAAAGCCTCAAAGCCTTCAATTAAATCCCATACAACATGCTTATAACTTTTTAATAAATCATTCTTAGTTGCATGGACATTCCTAACTTGATTCACAATCAGTTTTGAATCACCATAAACTTGAAAAAAGCTAATACCTCTCTTAATGGCCCAGTTCAATCCATTTATGAGGGCTTCATATTCAACAACATTATTGGTACAACTAAAGGTGAATCTAAAAGAAGCATAATACCTCTCATTTGCTGGTGAAACCATCATACAACCTCCTCCTGCACCTATTTTGCTACGTGAACCATCAAAAAATAACTTCTAAACAACGTTAGATTGCTATTCTGAATTTAAATATGCACTCTTTACATCAGTTGGTGGAAAATTAGTAATCTCATGGATAACATAGTTACCCAAACTTGGTTCTTCAATCTGTTCATCTAAAATTCTCACATTTTCAGTTGCCCAATCATCTAACGACACATCAGGAAATTTACTTATTTGTGTTTGAGCTTCAAAAACATCATATATTTCCTCTTAATCAAATAATATAATTGTTGATTAATTTCCAGCACTAGAAACATACTGTCCAACCTATAATTTTGCAATGAGTTCTGAGGAAATAGTAACCTTAGTACCATACCTAGTGCGAAAAAGGATGTGAGTCCAGTATGCTGATAGATAACCTCCTATCTTAGCAGTAAATTCTTGTGACAAGCATATAGAGAAGTTAGGAGGAAAATCAATAATGTAGACGTCCATAGGTACTAAAAAACTAGGACAAGCATGCAGTGTTAAATATAGATTCTTTATAACTCCCACAGTTGCCACTGCTGTCTTGTCTAACTGAACTACCCCTTTTTCAAGTGGCTCATACTTCAGGCCTAGTTGCTCTACAATTTTCTTTGGCATAAATGAGATAGTAGCACCAGAATCAATCATGCAATTGTGAACTAGGTGCTGTCCTATAATGAAAGTGACATAAAATGAGAGAGGTTTAATCAACTTAGATGATTGATGGGATGTACTAGTACTTGCAGCTACTAAAATCTTAGGGGTTTGTTCAGAAAAAACTTCATTAGATAATGTAAGTGCTTATAATGCCTCTTGTAACATGGCCTTTTGGGCTGGAAGAGCCAGAACATCCCACATGGACAAGGGAAGATTTTTCTTCTTCAAATGATCAACAATATTGAAGGTCTGGATACTAACCTTTTGGTGCTGCTTTAAAACAATAGGCTCATTTGCTGCTTGCAATGGTTGTTCTATTCCTTTTTGAGCTTGTACATGCTGCTTTGTTTTCTATTGCACTATAACAACAGGCTATTGTACCTTATCATTTTGATGTTGATCATTTCCAACCTTCATTTTTGACCTAGTCCCTGCTGCTATAGGTCTCCATGCTTGATTTGGGTCAAAATTTGCTGCTAAAACAACATCATCATCATTAAAATTTACCTCTGTTTGGCTATTACCTAGTTTTCTCTTTAGAACATCCTGCCTTCTAGCCTCAAGTGCATGAGGACAATCCAACCATAAATGAGCATTATTGCATGTGTTACACCATTCTGTCCCTTGTACATAATTATCTTGAGGGACCACTACCATCTTCTGGGAAGTACTAGGAGTTGCATAATTATATGCTTGACTAGCTCTTTAACCATAATTCCTTTGCTTCCCTTGAGCTTGCCTTGGCTGATTTGAACTAGAAGCTTGATTTGATGGTCTATTCTATTGATAAGAAGCTTGTGGAGGCCTATTGTATTTACCTTGTTGCCTCTTCAGGTTCATTATCTCATTGCCATAATTATGCAAGGTCTTCAAAATGCTGTCATTTGTGTCTTTTAGCTCTAGGGTCCGCTCTTTTATCTCCCTAATTAGAGTTGAAGCAACATGTTCTTCAGCTACAACCTGTATATTAAGTGCTAGAAATGGAGGAACAACAGAAATAGGTGGTATAATAATTGGTACAACTGGTTTTATTTCCACATAATAAGGCATTGGAGGCCTTGGAGGTAACTTTCCAGCTTGTATCAAGTTTTTTTCAACTCTAACAACAACATCATAAGCATTAGGTAAAGTATGCCCTCCCATAGACTGTATCATGAGTGTAGTATCACTGTTAAAAGCCTTTTAATAAAACAAAAATGCATAGTCATTGGAAGGTTTAACAGATCTTAGAATTTTGTCCCAAGTTCATTGAAAATGAAAATTGAAATCAGAAATATGCTCATTAACATTTCTCTTAATAGTAGTTAACTGCTCAACCAAAGATAAATTATCTGACCTATCTTCAAATTTACTAATCAAAATAGTCCCTAACTCATCCCATGTAACAATAGAGTTAACTGGAAAACTTCTAAGCCAGAGTAATGCTTTACCCTTGAGCGATGCTGCTAATAGTTTTAATGCTACATCATCATGAGTAACTTGATGTAATCCACAAAGAGTAGAACTATATTTAATATGCTCTATTGCTGAAATATTATTCTCACCATTGAAATACTACAAACCTTTTAGTGTTGCTAGTGGAATATCATCATGGACAACAATTTGTAATGGGCTGCCAGCATTAAAAGCCACAAATGGAAAGTTTTGGGCCATCTGTACTAGTGGTACTTGCTACTAAATTACAGGTAGTACAATAGATTTGTTAGATTGAGTTACATTCCTTTGATATGTTTTCAATATTGGGGTAGTAGTACCACTTATGGTTGCTATAAAAATGAACTGATCCTCTGTTGATTCTTTAAAAATGGGTAATTCTGATCCAGAATTGTCAATAACACTTAAATCTTCAGGAAAACTGAAATCTTCAATAATTACCTCATGACCCTCCGAGATTGCAGCTTGATCCTCAAATATAGGATTTTCATATAGTGAGAAATTGGACCCCCTGAGAAAGGATCTTTCTCCTATAGCTTGAGATGCTCTATCTCTTCTTGCTGATCTGCTACATCTTCTACTAGGCCATAACTCTTGATAAATGCATCCTTCATTGTTTTCTCTTGTAGGAGTCCTTCTCATTAAAATAAGTTTGCAATTGAATCTATAATAAAACCTTCAAAATAGATTTTCTAGGTGTTGGTAAAAAATACCTTCCAAAAGGTTGAAATACTGTTGTTCACACCAAAAAAACAATAAGAAATAATATCTTGCAAGAACTGTGTAGCAATTTGGGTCCCACCGGGCATGCCAAAAATTGTTGTCAATTATGATTGCGCCTTTAGCTTGATTTGAAATCTAGCTATCCTGTTGAAACATGAAAATTTTCTCATTGTGGGAGAGAGAATGAATCTCTAAATTCTAGGTCGGTTCCTATTTGATTTGGAATATCACCTAATACTGATTTTTATGGTTTTGGAAAAAGGGAGAAGGATAACTGAAAATGAATAAATTAGCTAAAAGGGTGATACACCAAATGGATTCATATTTGTCAAAACTACAAAATAGCACCTACATGACATACATCACTAAGATCTGCAATAAAATTCACTACACAACACATAGGATGACCTAGAATTCACTATTAGGGTTTTTGCTACTAATGGTAAGAATTCTGCCAACAAACATGCAATTTCTGCAAAAGGTTTACTCTTTTCAACTTAGAATAGGAATAAGAATTAATTCACTAATCTATGCTGAAAGACACAATACACTTAAATACAGAAAGGTTGCAAGGAATAACGCAAAACTCAGAAAATATGTATGAATAATGGGGACAAGCTTTGTTATCTTCAAAATCTGCAAAATAGTTACATGAGAAAGTACAAAAATGACAAGGAATGTATGCACTCACTTGATCATAATCTATCTTAAACATGAACTGATGGCTACAAAATATGTGAAAAAGATGCAAAGGAACAATATGCTCACTAATACCTCTTATTCCCCAATTTTTAAACCCCTCCAAATGAATAAGAAGCTCATAAATATAGCCCTCAAGGCCAATTCTGAAAATGAAATTCCCTCCAAAAAAGGTCCTAAGACTCAATTGGAAACCCTAAATTCATGGCATAAATCATGCCCTAACTATAGCCACTAGTGTTGGTATTTTCAAAATATACATCTTTTCAAAAAATATTACCAACACATTAAATATTATATCCAAATCCAACAAATATAACCTAAAATGTAACCATAAACACATAAAACCTAACTCCATCACATGTAACCTTAACTCATAGCATATATGAAAATCATGCTAAACTCAATACCCTATTACTAAGTTCAACATGACCAATTGATGCGAAAAATATCCATTAGTGAGTTGTTGAGGTACTTGGATAGGTTGTCATGGCATTCGGTGAGGTCTTCGTGCACTTTAGTTAACAAAGCATTAAATCCCTCTGTACTCGATGGAATCCAAATTCCATCAAACTTAGCATAGGTATTATTGCATCTCATTTTCGCATTTTTCATTGGGAGATGTTAGGGTTTTCTGCTTCTTTGCCACCATGCTTGTATTTTTTTCACTGTTTCTTGGCTTCCTGTGGTAATCTGGAGTTCACCATTGATTGCAAAATGTGGTTTTACATCCTTCTTTGACATCCGTGGGTTAAAAAATAGTAAAATTTGTGGTGATTTTCCCTTATCTCTATCTCTAGCTATGAATGTGCATTCATTTTCGAGCATGTAGCTTCGTGCTTAAACTGGAAATAGTTATAAAAATGGAGAACTTGGGCTCTTCGCTGGAGTTTCATTAATGCTATTGTTATTGTCAACAAGAGCTCGGGCTCTTTATTGTTATTATCACTGGAGTCTTCGCATGCCATAATAAATGGCACAATGCATGTCTCTATTGAACTCGACCTCTAGCAGTTGAACTCAGGCTCTCCATCGCAGGCTCTACATTTAGACTTTGACTGCGACCTTGAGTTTAAAGCATGGAGATCGGCTCTAAAAAACAATGGGTTGTAGTGTAAAAAGGAACTCGGACTCTATCAGTTGAAATCGAGCTTGATATAACTCAGCTTCCATGCATACTCAACCCGTAACTCAAAGATAAGTTGCTTTTCCTTTTTTGTTTATTCACTCTGTCTTTTCCTTTATTTAACATGCTATTGTAAATCAATTTTTGGGGTTGAGTCGATCTGGGTGCCCATTTTTAGTAGTAAATAACTTTTGGGTTTTGTTGTTTATGTCATTATCTCCACCATGCATGTTGTCTATGATCTCTCCATGTATTCTTGCTAAAAAATGTTTATCATTTCTCACTGTCTGCATGTTGCTGCTTTGAAAATTGAGTTTAATGTATCACTTGTATCTTTACTTTGCCTAACTTAAACCTCTGTTGAACTAGAAAGCTGCACACATGAATGTTAATGAATTCTATATTTCATGATGAGACCATTGCAAGTATTGTTTGCTGTTGAAACTGAGAGATGGACTCAGACTTCCTGTCACTCCACTAATGATTGTTAAAACCGTGGCTTTAAATGAACTTGCCACTATGTCTGAAGGTCATTGTAATATGTGGAAACTATAGTGTCTTTGTCGAACTAGAAAACATATGGTTCTATCTGCATCTTTTCTTGAGTTGTAGTTACACTATCCTCCTATGTTATTTCGATAGTGATTTCTCACACTTGGATGCCATCACTCTTTTGTAGCGACATAGATCTTTAAACACTTGCCGTCATTCTATCTGAACCTTTGTAATATGACAATAATTGGTATTTCAATCTGCCTTTGTGACTCCATTCAAAAATAAACACATGGGGTTTGAGCATGGGCTCGTGACTCCCATGTCTATTGCTGTGAAAAGAGCTTTGATATTTCACGAAAATGCATCTTTCTTTTAATTTATGAACTATCATTTGATCATTATGCATATTACTAACACCATTATTCATCTTTTACTCTGGCATATACACTATTATTTGAACCTTTTACTCTGGCATAAACACTGTATTTATCACTAGCATTTCCTATTGATTTCTCTTTGAATATGCATTGAACATGTGAAATATCAGTACCATTTGATTTCCATTCTTTGATCAATAATAGTACTGCTGGTTTTTCATCTCTGAATATGCATTTGATAATAACAACATGATATTGTTATTTTCTTTTTATTTATGCACAACACTAAACTCTAACATGAATAAAAAAATTATCCCTTACTATTTTCTTTTCATTATGGAATATGTCATTTGACTTATCATATGTTTATAACCTTTGCATTTGTTATTTTCTCATGTGGAATACAACATCAAATAATGCCACTGCTTACTTGAATATGCACTTGGAATAAAGCATTCATCTTTTAAATATGTAGAATAACACTATCATTTTTCTAGAGTTTTTCTTTAAGAAATGCATTGAACATATGTAATAATAGCATCATTTGGTTTTCAATATTGATCACTAACAGTGCCACAAGTTTTCCTTTTGAAGAAAACATTGTTTTGTTCAGTTCTTGCATATGTAATGCATATCTTCAAATACCTCACTGTCTGAATATGCACATTATCTCCCATCCAGTTGTAAGAATGCATATCATTGTATTTCTATTTCTCTCTCATTCAAACATGTTAGTATCCAGAACAACATAGTAGCAATGTCTACTTGAATCTCTTTTTAAAGACAACAATATTTAGAATTTCAGACATGTATTTCTTAATTCTAATCCAATGCAATTTACTCTTCTACCTATGCATATTTCTTTGTAACATCATATGTGTTCCTTTCTAGTATATGCACTATTTTTTATAATAGTGACATCCTCATGCACTTGGAATCCAACATAATATTGATGTCTTTATGCACTGCTTGATGTGCAGAACTGAAATGTTGTTTAAACATTAACATAATCTTTCATATGCATGATCCATTTGATAACATAACAACAAAGGACATTTTACTTTTGTTGATGAATAGCAACAATTATCTTTCTAGAAGTATTACAGTTAACCCTAACTTGCACAGTAATGCATAATAGTGTTACCTCATTTGTAATTCATTTCTTTTTCACTTGAAACTTCATTCTTTGTTCTTTGATCATCTGGAACATCCATTTTTAGGGCATCTTTTATTTCACATGCACCCTTTAGCAGCATTACTGTATTCTTCATTTTGTCTCAATAGCTTTTAAAACTTGAAACAACATGCTTGCATTTTGTATTACCTTCTATGAACTACATCTTCTTTACCCACATCATATCATCTTCCTGAACTCATGAACTCTTAGCTTTTGGTATTGTATGTAATGCATCCTGTGAGGTTTGAGCACAGTCTCGTGACACTTCACTGCATTTTCTTTTTATCGTGTGCAACTTGTGAATTTATAGATTATGTTTCTTTCTGCATTCAAACATGTTTTTTTTCTTGTCTTGCT
This sequence comes from Thuja plicata, assembly GCA_018584345.1. Taxonomy (NCBI): domain Eukaryota; kingdom Viridiplantae; phylum Streptophyta; class Pinopsida; order Cupressales; family Cupressaceae; genus Thuja; species Thuja plicata. The sequence goes on from MU227366.1 coordinate 1,966,014, forward strand.
TGCACACACCACCAACTAAATCTATTACATTCGCGGATAGAATCAACCAATCAATGTTTGTGTGTGAGTGTCATGTGAAATGACATTTATGCATGAATGTTGGTTGGTTGGTTGGGTTTACTAACCTAATATGTTTGATGTTCTGAAAAAGGTTTCTTAGCTACATGAAATAAATCCCTTTAATTCAGATATTTGATCTCACAAACAACAGCTCCTGAGTAATGCATAATGATAACTATAATTAGTAAAAGGTTTTATGAAGCTACGACCCTTTGATACTTTTATTCTATTGATGTAGATGCATACTTCGCTGTTGTATTGATATTATTGGTTGATCTCCAGTTCTAAAAGTTTGATTGATGCTGTTTTGGTTTCCATGTGTTGCTTAGATCCAATTTGGATCTAACTCTTTCTCTTTCCATGATGCTGGATACAGAACTCTAGACCTAGAATGTAGAATTGATAGAAGGACTCAGATAGAGACTCAAAGACTTGACAAAGTTCAGACAACCAACTACCAAGATGTAGAAGACCTCTTCAAGGCAATTCTTGGACCCCTAAACCCTACATGCTTCTATCTTAATTTCATACTTAGATATCTTCTCTAAGTTCTCAATATAAAAGATGTAACCTTGAATAAGCATTTTCCCAATACATTCAATTTGAATGCACAATGTAATGATCACTTATGAATTTGCAAATTTGAGCATGATCAATAATTAGAGTACAATAATCTGATAATATGAATGCATTTAATTGTATTTCATCTTCATAAGCTAAATAGTAATGTTGAAGAGGTGTACCTTTATGCAATCTTTTGATGTTTATAGTTGTCATTTTGCATTGTATACTTCCTTTTCTATATTTCGGCAATTCTACAACTTAGAACAAAAACTATTCATTCCATAATTCTATGTAAAAGTAATGTCAATTTATCAATTTAGTATGCAAACTAAATTGGTAACAACATGCAAGAGATCATGAAAGATTTTGGTCATTGCGCATTGATATCTTGCACCTACATTTTTTAGACCAAAGGGCATGACTTGATAACATAACATACCCCAAGGAGTGGTTAATGAAGGATTGTGTTGATCTTTAGGCGCAATCCTGATTTGATTATATCCATAAAATCCATCCATGAGGGATAAAATCATGTGTCTAGTAGTCAAATCTACTATGATATCAATATTGGGTAGTGGGAAATCATCCCTAGGACATGCTAAATTCAAGTCTCTAAAGTTAGTACAAATGCAGATGCTCCCATCAGGTTTACCTACTTGCACAATATTAGAGAGCCACTCAGGATAATCAATCAATCTGATGATGTTGGCATCATGCATTTTCTATAACTCAGCTTTGACTATCAGAGCTACTTGTGTATGCATCTTGCATAACTTCTACTTAACAGAATTTACCTTTGGATCAATCGCAAGATTGTGTACAAATAAATTTGTATCTAACATAGGCATGTCTTTGTAAGTCTAGGCAAAGTTGACTGGTTATTTCTTGAGGAATTCAGTCATAGCTTTCTATTTTTGATCATTAAGCGATGCAACAATATATGTAACATTTGGATCTTCTTCTCTATGAAGGTTGACTATTATTGTGTCTTCTATTAGGATATAGGATTTTTCTGACTGTAATGATATGAATAGCAAGTCAAATTCTCCCTCCTTTAGCACCTCAGAAAGGTTTTCACTAGAGGATACTTCCTTTATTTTCTCTTTTTTGTCATCTGAAGGTGCCTACAAGAGGTTTTCACCAGGGGATATTTTATTTTATTTTTTCTTTTTCTTTTTCTTTTATTTTTTGCGACTAAGATTGTTGACCTAGCTACCAAAGTAGGCTTTTCCATTGTAGTGTATTTTTTGTTCATATTATTGAAGATTCTTAAGTCCAAACAGGGCTAACACTGCGTCATCATAATCACATACGTCTAAGGATGTTAGTGAATCTTGCTGATCCCAATCAATTAGTTTGGGGTTTTTGAGGGGAAGGCTAGGGGATAAAAGGTTGGCTTTGGTGATGGTAAGGACATGGGAAAATTCATCAAGGTCATCTTCAATATATTGGAAAGGTGCTTCAAATAACTCCTCTTTAGTGTCTGAATCAGATTCAACTAAGCAATATTCTTTAGCAAAGTCAGTCTTAGGTTCCAAGGAGCACAATCCTTTACCTCGTGAATAGCCTTTTGCTGTAATAAGTGTTCTTCTTCATGTTTCTTTTTCTCTGAGACCATTACCATGATATCCCATGCTTTCAACAATGGGAGTAGCTTTGATATACTTGTCCTTAGGGAGGGTTCTTCTTCTTCTTCTTCTTCTTCTTCTTGTAAATCCAATCTAGAATGTTGGATTCCATGTGTTCATCAGATAAGGATCCCCAATGTTCAAAAGTAGTCTTTTTGCATTTCATGATATCTTTGTTTCTTGAAGGAGTCAGTTGTGATGGTTTTCCATAGGATTTTGGGTATAGGGGGAGTTTTCCAATGCAAATAGCACTCTCAAACTTATATTCCCCCAAACCTTGATCTGTGAACTTTATTTTCTTCTCAGGCTCAGAGGTCTTTTCCTCAACAACTTTCTCTTTTCCTTTGGGCTGGACAAGAGGATTTTCAGATGTTCCTTCAGTACTTTTTGGCGGTATAATATTATCCTTTTCAATAGGTCAAGAAAATTCATTTAGAGGACAATAATTTGACTGTCTCTCTTCCAATCTTTTGCAATACTGAAAGGGATCAGGATCTCCAGGAATAGTGATTTCTCTACCATGATGTGGGAACTTCAAACATTGATGGTATGTATAAGGTACACCTTTAATAACATGTATCCATGGTCATCCCAATAAGATGTTAAATGGAAAATATAGATCAAGCAAATGACAAATTATTTCAATCAGGGCTGGGCCCACTTGTAAAGGGAGTGTTATGAAACCTTTTCTCTCCCTTTCTCTACCATCATAGGCTTTTATTTGTGATTCTTTTATTTACATCAAGAAGGTCTTCAGAAAGACCGATATTTTCGTTCATTTTTAATGTACAAAAATTGAGGCCAGATGCACCATTTATAAGGACCCGTTTGATTTTAGTGGAGTGGATTTTGGCTTCAATATGAAGGGATTTATTATGATGGAGGTCTGGGCCTTGAAAATATCTGTCAGTAAAGACCAAATGCTCTTGTGCAGCTGAATTTCTGATCATAGCTTGGAATCAGAATGTGATAATGTTTTCAGGGATACAAGACTCATTAAGGGCATTTTAAAGGACTTATTTATGGATGGGGGATGTTTGAAGAAGCTCAAGGATAGATATCTATGCAAGTGTCTTTCCTAACTGGGACAAAAAATCATAGCATGAAGCAGGTCATGTAGTTGTGGATGGTGCAGGTGGTGGATTTGCAAAGGTTGATGGATTATTGGTAGCCTGGATAGTAACTCTTGGTCTTCGGGTAGTATCATTGCAACTGGCACCTTTAAGTGCAAGGGTGTTTACGTGATTCTCAGATTCTTCAATACATCCACAAATGGCATCAAACTGAAGACAAAATTTTCCTGTAAACTACCACATATGGGATCATAGCCTTTGATGGTGTTTGTGGAATAGTCATAAGGTATGGAATTCGATGCATTATTTTGATTGTGTTTAAAAAATGGTTCATTGTAGACTTTTAATTTTGCATTTGATGATGATGGGTTTTGTCCTTTAACCTCAATTTTTCTATCACCTATGAGGTCTTGAACAAAGTGTCTCAATTTCATGCACTTCTTGGTGTCATGTCCCTTGATGCGATGATAATCATAGTATTTATTATTGTACGCCTCTCTCTCCAGTCCCAACAACTTTCCAAAGGCGAGTGTTAGTAGCAAAGGTTCACAAATGAATGCAAATCAAGTATATAATGACTACTAAACGAATAACAAAAATATGAGCAATAAAATGTACAAGCAAGAGAAAGGAAGACAAATAAATGCAAACCCCATGATGCTTGAAGCTTCTATTGTTTCTCTCTACTCCTTCTGAAACGCTGTTCTTGATGCTCAGTATTGGTGGGGCAACATCTATGACTTGAGAAGCGTCGAGAATTTGATAATTGAAATGTGTATGTGTGATCGCAAGATGGCTTGAATGCTAGAACCAAACTAACAAAGTAATGGTGCATGAGAGCTTGAAATCCTGGATCCTTCAAATGGTTATGAAGGGTTTATTATATAGGAATTAGTGATGAAATGAACGGTTGAGATCAATCCCAGAGATGGGGAGATGAACGGTTGAGATCAAAAGGAACAATAGAGGTCCTCAGTAAACTCCACCTCTTTATTTGGTAAAGAGGAGATAGGGTTTGGTTAACTAAAAAGCTATTTATGAGTTACCTTTTTGAACTGAAGAGGTGGGTGAAGTTACCCATGTGGACTGGAGAGATGGGTGGAGTAACCCATGTGATGTAATTGGAGTTATCTCTTTGAAGATAAATGAGTAT
>MU227366.1:1987013-2051598 GCA_018584345.1 Thuja plicata
AATTGGAGTTATCTCTTTGAAGATAAATGAGTATTTAATTCATTCATTTATTAATTATTTTCAACATGTGAGATAATTGAATTCTTTTTGATTAAGAATTGCTTTATTTGATGAAATTAAATTAATTGGAAGAATTTAATTAGTAAATTTAAATATTTGAATTTAAACTATAGGAAATTGAGTTTAATTAATTAATTTAATGATAATTAATCAATTAAAGCTATTTAATTAAATAAAATTAATTATTTAATTAATTTTGAGAATTGGATTTGATGATTTGGGGAATGAATTTAGAAGAAAATAGATGATTAATTAATGATTAAAAAACCATTAATTAATAGATGAAAATTAGTGTTTTTAATGTAAAGTCGCAAGCCTGTCCATTTTAGGGTGTCTATAGTTATCTTCATACCAAGCAGGCTTGGGTTGATTTTCATCAAATGGTCGAGTGTTAGGATATACCATCATGCCTTGATCCACTAATTGTTGAAAGACCACATCCAACAGTTCTGCGAGAGAAGTGAATTGTCGACCTTGTCTAGTATTATTGTTATTATTATTTTGGCTATTTTTGTTATTGTTGTTGTTGTTATTGTTGCAAGGGAATAAGTAGGACTGATTGTGAGGTTGTTGCTGAGATTGTTGTTGTGACAAATTGTTCTGATTGTTATTGTTGTTGTTGTTGTGGTTATTCTAATTATTTTTATTAGATGCCTGGACATTTTGGACACGTTTGGTATTTTTCACTCCATCATTGAAAACTCATTTGTTCTTATTTGAAAACTTTGGTTTATCGTGGTTAGCAGAAGGGGTATAATGTTTAATGAAACCTTTTTACAAAAGTCCATCTTCAATATTTTTCCCCTTTTTAACAAGAGCCTCAAAGGTTTAGGAGAAGCCATTTTCACTTGGAATGATATTTCAGATACCAAATTTTTAGTAAAGATATTGATCAAATGATTATCAGGTATCTTCCAAGGCATACAATTCACAATGTGTCTCCATCATTATAAGAATCTATCAAAGGTTTCCCCATTCCTTTGCTTGGTATTGTATAGGTCACTTAATGATGCTTGATGTTCAATGTTGTAGGAATATTGTCCAAATAATTTTTCTACGAGATCAGAGAACGTAGATATATAGCCATGAGGAGTGCCATGAACCACTCCAAAGTGGGACTTCCAAGACTCCTAGTAAAGATTCATTTCAAGTAACTTCCATTGTAGGAAACCTCTTGGCATGCGATGTAGAATTATTTGAGATGTTGGAGAGGGCATGATTCCCCTTTGTATTTATCAAAATTAGGGATCTCAAAATTAGGGGGAAATGGTTGCATTCTTATTGATTTTCAAATGGATAAGGACATATATATTCAAAAGAGAATTCCTTCTTCCCTCCATTTTTTAAGTTGTGCACACAATTTTTGATCTCATTGAATTGTTGGAATAAGTTAGGAGCGTTGCAAGGTGTGAACTGTGGTCTGAAAGATTTTCCACCTCCTAGTTGTGAGGCTAAAAATCTTGTTGAGGTCATTCCAACTGTAGGAGGAGGTGTATAATGATAAGATGAGGATGTTTATTGAGTAGATGTCTTCAACATAGATGATGGATATGTGAACGGTGATGATGAGACTCCTTGTGTAGACAAGGGGATGTAAGTATCCTCTATATTGAAAAAAATAGAACCAACATTAGTAGTAGCATTTACTGTGGTATAAGTACTATTATGTGAGGTGATGTTGGGCAAGACACTGAGGATTTGTTCAATTTTTCCCATTTTATTGAAATTTTGGTTGTGAAGTGAATGCGGGGATTGATGTAGAAGGCCCACTAGAAGTGGCCTTCCCTTTTTCATGTGATGACGTTGTATTCAAGGTTGAGGTTGTGTTCGTAGCGGCCGTAGCCTTGATGACATTGATGACAAGGAGAGATTCATCAAAATCAGTGGGCACTGTGAGCCCATTCTTAATAAGGTTCATAAAAATATCTCCACCATTCTAGCTAATGGATTTTTCAACCATCTCTAGGCTATATGGATTGCTAAGGAAATCATTCACTTGGGTAGATCTCTCATCTTGATCGACTGATTCATTCTCATCAAGGACATTGGTTATGTCCCCAGCGTGTACTTCTCCTTGAAAGAAGGGATGAGAAAAAATATTGTCATCATCATGATTGGTGTTAAATTGTGTGTGCCTCATATTTTTATCTAGGGATCGAGTAACTACCATACAATGGTAACCTCAAAAGGATGAAAGATGAGGGATGAAGTTTAGAATTGTGATTGATGGTGATATTAGGAGAAAAGGATTTGAACTTGATTTGATTTTTATTGGATTTAATTGATTTGATTATTTGGATGGAATGGATTGATTGGATTTGAATTGAATTTGAAGGTTTTTCAATGAAAACCTAGGTGAGACAAGACCTTATGATGATGTAAACACAAGGGATTGATTTAGATGTTGTCTTCTCCTACTTGTTGATTTACTTGGGATACCAAGCAAAATAAGACAAGATAAATGGATTTTTATTGATTGAGATGAACTGATGTTCTTCAAGAAATAATGTGTTTACTAGAGATAAAGGTCTGAAACACTTTGATTCAGATCTTTCAACCTAATGATGGTGAAGGATTGAAAGATTGTATTGTATTTGATTAATTTATTGAAGTCCAAGATTGATTAATTTTGTTTGCTCCAAGAAGGGAATGATGATCTTGTGGTGATGAGGAAGTGGTGAATTGATTGAAAATTTGAAGGTCAACAATGAGGCTTATCTAATCATATTTCTCAAAATGAATGAAGGCATGATTTGTATGATTTTTGGACATGACTCGGGAAATTTTGTTGTTGTAGATGATAGCGTTGAATTTCTCAAAATCTTTAATCTCTTGCTGAATAGATTTGTTGATATGTTGATATTCCTTGTCTTTTCTACCAGCTTCTTTCTTCTCTCTATAGACATGGTGGACCGAGAGCTTAAATTTCTTATGTTTTCCTGAATCGGTCATGTCTCATGGAGATACATATTAATTTTAACTAGGTAAATGAATGTTTCATGATAAATGGCTTTAGGAGCTTTTGAGGAATCAAATTCTGAATGCTTTTGTAAAGCCTGATAGCTCACTATTTTTAAGCGGAGATGACCATTCTTATACATAGACGACGATCTCCAGAGATGTCCGTTCCAGGTCAGAGATGACTATTTTCAAATGAAGATGACTGTTCTTAATCGAAGATGACAATGCTTGATCGGAGACGATAGTTTAAAAGTGGAGACAACTTTTTGGGATTTAGAGCATTTTTTGATGAAATTTGATCAACAGGGTCTTCAAGTCTGAGTTTTGGTCAAATTTTTCAATGGTAAGAACCAATTTCAATCATTCAAACTAGAAAGTAATAGTCATATTTCTGAAACAATCCAACAAGGGACAAAGAAACCTTAAGGGATACAAGCAATTGTGAATAATTTATCAAATGAGAAGCTTGTGTTTGTTCAAGTTACCAATGTTTTAAAAATACTCAAGCACAACCTACCTATGGAATTTGGCTTAGCTTGAAAATATTTGCCTACAAATGTAGGCACAGACACAAGAGCTAATCAGATATGGTCATCACCAAGCACACAATGAATCGAGTCATGATGTCATACTAGACGACTCTAAATGCTTAAGGTGGCACAAATGTGTGAGTGATCTTGGGGAGGTTTCTATCCTCCTTGCACAAACATTATCAATATTTTGGGGGTGAACCGGGTAGGCTTCTACTTTAATAGTTCCTAGTACGAGTCTCTGTTCAAATGTGTCCTTTGTGTCTATGCAAGCGTGATTGAGGCGTATAGCCCCACAAAGCACCTTGGCACAAGTAGTCACGTAAACATGATTGAGAACTCCCAGACCTACTTTGTGCTAGATGTGAGTGGAGCATAAGCTCAAACACTATCTGATTTCCGAGGCTTTAACTCCAAGAAGTAAATTTTTTTAACATGATTTGGAGTGGTGGGATTACACCTCGTTCTCATGTGGGTCATTCCTAGGAGATTTTTTCCTCGATCGATAGGCCCAACTAAAGGATCAAATTAAGAGCATAGATTGACGATGAGAGGGGTCTAGATTTTTTATTTTTCCATAAGGGGAAAAGAGAATACTCTCCTACCCAATGTCATTTTCTCCCAAACATGTCAAACAAGTTTGTTCATTCCCAAAGGTTTATTTCTAAGTATTTTATCAAATGATTCTAGGTTTTTGATTGTCTTAAAAAGACAAGAGCATACTCCCCTATCACTTAATAAAATATTATAAATAACCCTTTTATTAAAGTGCCTAAGAAAATATTAAAGAAGACACATTGTTTTTTTGTATCTCCTCGGCAACCTTCAAGAACAATACATGAGTAGTTTAGTCTTTGTCTTATTTCAACGTCCCGCAACACAAGATATTATTAGTCTCAAAAATTTAATCTTCAGAATCGAGGTGCAACAAAACCCAGATGAAATTAGTAACACATAAAACTTGCTGGAAAGTGAAAAATAACTGACGTAGAGCACATACAACAGTATTAGGCATAGATGATGATTTGCACAGATGATAGTATTAGGCGCAGATGAAGTTTTGCATAGATGATAGTCTATATGTACAGACGACCATTTAAGGATATGTGTAGACGACAGTCTGGAAGTGCAGACGACTGTTTATGAAAAAATAAAAAAATAAACCTAATAACATAGTTTTCAAGTAGCGTAGATGATAGAACCTAGGTGTAGACGATGAGATGCGGAGATGATGGTCAACCTACGTAGATGACAAAATAGAAAACCAAGGTTAATTAACTGTGGTTAAATAATAACAATTTTGAAAAACTTTAGTGGCATTTAACTTTGTAAAAGTTATGTCCTGTCAAAAACCTAAGAGTTAAAAAGATAAAATATATCAAACAGTAGTTTTAAGAAACTTAAAAAATGGTAGTTAATTATCCCAAGCAAAGATGGTAGTCTCCAGACGAAGATGGCGATTTGTGCATACAACAATCTGGGTAAACGACTGTTAAGCACAAACGACCATTCCAGGGCGGAGATGACTCTACGTGATAGTTTCCACAACTGTGCGGAAAGTTAGAAAAAAATGTTTTAATTCCATGGACGTGGGTCCCACCGGGGGTACCAAAATGTATGTGATGAAAACCTACCTGTTAAGAGAAAAACTAAGACATGCAAACATTAGATAAAACAAGCATATAGATCATTTTAGCATATCTTAAAAGATAAACTCTAAACACAAGCTTTCCATCACAACCTCCAATGAGCCAAATAAGGGCACCCAAGTCTTGCTGATTTTCTCTTAGAGAGTGTTGTAGGTGTGCTCTCCCAACACAATGTATAAATCCCACTATGATTATGAGGATGAAATGGATGAAGATAAATGAAAAACTAGATGATAATGAATGATGAATGGCTCAAGAACTAGTTATAAAGAACTAGCCTCAAGCATTCAATGAAATATGGAGTATATGAGAACTAAATGCAAAGATCTAAGAGTAAGTGCAAGAATAAGAGATATGGATGAAATAAAACTATCATGATTCAATGCAATATCTACCATACAAGGTTAGTACAAGAAAAATCTAAATGAAAGAAAACTAACTCTTAGCATTAACTATCATGATAATAATGCGTGAAAATAATGGGTGATTTAGTCATGGCAAGGCTCCTATTTATAGGATTTTGGAGGGCTTGGGTTAGGTGGAGCACATGTGGCATCCACATAGATGCCACATCAGAGGCACATAAGCCATGCAAGAGGCCAAGTTTGTTCACACATGTGTGAGCAACTTGAGATGTGATGGGTCAATGTATACTTGAAGTACACATGTAAGAGATCTTGTCATAGATGTGTAAGAAGTGTCATATATTTGGTCCAATGAACACTTTTGAAAAGTGTAAGAAAGTGTCATCATGTTTTTAAGAAACCTTGTTGGCACAAAATTAGTATTATTTGAAAAGTCAAATTTTGGAAATTTGCTCACACATGTGTGAGAAAATAATTAGGACTAATGGGTGTAGGACTCCTAAAAATTAGCCTAATTAATATTAGGTAATTAGTGACTAGGCTTATTTGATGAGAGTGACGCGTGGTTTGGTAGGATCTTAGTTTAGATTAAATTAATCCAAATTAGATTTAGATTAATTATGGTTTAGAAGAATATTAGCATGTGAGGGAATAAATAAATTACCAATTTATTTAAAGGGGGATTTAATGTGGGGAGGTATTAAATAAAATTTAATACATTTAGAGGATAGGTATTTAAATTAAATTTAAATACTTTAGAATAATGAACCTAAATTAATTAAATAAATTTAATTATATAAGTGGAAGAATATAATAAATATAATTAATTAAAATTAACTATAATGTTATGAGGGGAAATTTTAGGCATCTAAAAGGAAAAAAAATTACATTAAATCTAAAGAATATCCTAACCACAAACACACCAAGAAAGTCAAATATGATAGGCTGACAAACATACACTTTAATATAACGCCAAGTATGTACTCACTCATTTAATAGATGTGCATGTAGGAATATATGTAGGCTCAAATATCAGTGAAAATATAGACATTACATAGTGCCTAAATTTGCACTGAACTTTTCTTCTAGGCGCAATGAATGCCATGAGTAGCACCGACCCAATGAATAGCGCCTACATTTCAAAAAAATGGAGGAGAAATACATTAAAATAGTGGGTGGAAGAAAAAAAAAGGAATCTAATCATAGGTATTTGTTGTAGTGAATATTATTCTCTTGCACCAAAATATCTTTATGAGAGAGATACATTATAGAAGAAGGATCAACATAGTCCTTCAAGATCTCATGCTTAGGAGGGAGATTCTTTGAAGAAATGTTAATAATTTCTTGTGCTAAAATCTTCTCATGGGTGGAGTCAATTTTGGGGGAGGGAATATTATGACTATAAAGGAAATGATCAACTAAGCTATCATCATATACATGAAAGGAAACATCCTAAAATTCTTGAAAGAAACTTGAAATTGAACTAACAAATGAAGATAACAACTCCATTCATAGAATGCAAATACATATAATAATCCATGGAATGAAATATTTTTGGATTTTTTTATTGTTTTGAAACATGAAAAAATGAAAAAGAAATGCAAGAATGAAATAGATCTAAAATTCCTAAAAATGCAACCATGTAATGCATAGAAAGATCTAAACAGCAAATCAGAAGTGGAAATGTTATGTGTAGGGTTCTCAAAAACATAAAATAAAAAATCATGATCAAGGGGGATAATTCCAATCTCCTATTGAATATTAGGAACACAAAACCACGTCAAGACAAACATGATTGACAACACCTTGATAGAAGAGATGTCAATGAAATATATGTGCTTGAAGGGTTTTGGTTCCTTTTTGCTAGTTGAAATGAATGAAGAAAGATAAAGATACAATGAAAAATGTCTAAGTATGAACTTGTTGAATTTATAAATGTAAAAAATATGGAGATAGATGAGGATTTGGGTTCACCTAGAAATGAATTAGGAAGTATCTCAATACATATCTAAATTTCTAACAATCGAGACACAATAAAAACCTATACTTGTTGTATAATAGGAAATGAGGTGATGAGTAATGAAACATAGAATGTACTAAGTGAATTACCTCCCCATTTCATGAATTGCACATTAGGAAGGAAGAGTATCCCCAATAGGCTCAAGATTTGACTCAAGTGCTAATCAATAATAAAGATCTTTCCTTCTCTAAAGATGTAATGAAATGAAATGAGATTGATTAAATCTAATGAAAAAAGTCACCAAAAAGATGATAAAAACATACTAATATGAACTAATATAGAGATGAAACTAACAAAATTAGAAATTAGAAGACAAAATGCACCTTCTCAAAAAATTTCAGCTAAAAATGGCCAAGACGGGTTGAAACTTGACCTGTACTCGGGACAAGTCAACTTTGGCGACGTGTTCCCTGCACTTTTGGACAAAACTTTCACAAAATCTGCAACTTCACCTGTACTACCCAAAAAAGTTCTGACGACTCTATAACCTATTCCTACACACAAAAACATAGGGAAAAGGGTTGGGAAAAGGAGTTTGCCTTGGTAAAACCCCTATTTAGAAATCAACCTTGAAATATGATAAAATTGCATAAAGGAAATAATGTAAAAGGAAAATTACTGATTTACCTTGCATAAACCCTCATGAATGGATGTAGTAATTTCTCTAATTCATGAAGATGCTTGAATTTAATTTGAATCCAAATATTTTACCTTGGAATATGATGTAGAAGCAAGGATTCCTTCACAAATGCATAAATCTATTATTTCCACTCCTAGATCAAGAATGTAAATATGCATGATAACCATGTGTGATGGAGAAGGATAAATGATCTTCTTGCTTGATTGAGAATTGATCTACTTGGCCATCATGGGAGATAAAATTGCATCAATTGGAGAATATTGTCTTTGACTTAATGGATCTTGAAGAAATGGATACTTGGAGATCTTGAATTTGATGCTTGCTTTCAAATATTGAATCCCAAATCCTCAACTACACAACTTTATTGCTTGAATTAATGGATAGCTTGCACTTGATAGATTGCACTTGATTGAATTATGAAAAATGAGGAGCTAGGAAGTCCTTTTATACTAAATCCACAAATTTGGGATTCAAATTTGATCCAGGATGACCATAATTGAAAACCTTGGGAGAAGACTGTGATATCGAGCTCTAGGAAAAATTTGGGCACAAAACACTAGGGACAGGTCAAGTTTGGTGACCTGTCCCAGGGAAAAGTCAAGTTTGGTGACCTATCATAGGGAAAATTTGAATTTGGTGACTTGTCCCAGGGACATGTTGAGTTTGGTGACCTTTCCCAGGAAAAATAGGCTAAAAGTTTATGGGGAAATCAGGGACGGTGAATAGATGCGGAGAAAGAAAAATCAGGTCACGAGGATCAAGCATAATTGTCATTTAGACCTCAAAATCACCAAAATGGGGTCTAATAGGTCCTAAAGACATCCAATTATGGGTGCTAACTTTTGAGGACTACACATTTATCCCCTACTATAGTGGGACTATTAGACAAGATCATGCTTGTGATAAAGTAGATCAAAGCATAAGAACACTATTATCAAGGTCAAGGAGAGAGAAACATCAAGCCCCCAAGTGACTCAAGTCTTCATCAAATCTAAAACTAAGATAAAAAGAGGCATTTCTTAGAAGAGAGAAAGAGGGAAATAAAAATAAGCATGATCACTAGCCTAGTACTGTATTGCCTTAGTATTGATTACACAAATAAAATACTGCAAAAGATGGCATTGAAGGCCTAGAACGCTGTGTTATGCTATTCAAACTATCAAAAATGATAAATCCTTAAGGAAAGATTTGTCTCTATTAATGGATTTGACAAGGGAACAATCAGGCCTAATGAAAGCATTTGTCTCTATAGGGATCAAGAAGGTCGATCGGGCCTAAGGAAAGCATTGTCTCCTCAGGGGTAAAATAAGGGGGATCAGTCCTTAAGGAAAACCTTGTTTACATTATAGGATCTACAAGAGAGATTGATCAGGCCTAAGGAAAGCATTTATCTCCATAGGGATCAAGAAAGGAGATTAGGCCTAAGGAAAGCATTGTCTCCTTAGGCCTCAAAGAAGGGGGATAAGTCCTCCAGGAAATATTTATTTCCATTAAGGGATTCACAAGAGAGAGATTGCATTGAATTATTGTGTACGTGTGTGCAAAATATGAAACATAGAGCAGAGTGTATGCCTCCACATTAAATTGATTGCAAATACCTTAATGGGAGAAATGTCTTTAACAAAGCATACATGCACCCACAAGAAATGTTTTTGCTATGAGATGCCCCCAAGAAAGGACAAATAAAGGGAAATAAACACATGATAAAGAGAGTACATAAGTGGTCTACTAACTCTGGGGTTAGTATGATCATATGATAATACATGAGATATTATATCAAAATGCAATTTCATCATTCCACAAAGGTAGAAAAACTACAAAATACAATGGAATAAGGTTACGTAATATTTACAAAGAAGAGTATTTTTGGGTCGACATCATGGAGACCAAAAAGAATAGGTAGCTACCATTTTGCATAATCCCAAATAAAACAACACAAAGACACATTTATAAATAGTGGCACATGCACGACATAACATATAACGACATATAGAAGAAGTGAGATACACATAGAATAATGTTTATGAAATTTTGATTCCTTTATCACCTTGCACCAATAGAGAAACAAGGGCCATTTAAAGAAATCTAAACAAACCACATAATAAGTAGCACATCACGGGGAAACACATTACAATAGGAAAACACACAAAATCCAACATAGAAGAGGAGCAATTCAATTGTATCACCCACCCCCCATCTCGATCTATAGTGTTTAGGATAGGTGGGCAACACGAAGGAGGAGAAACATAAAGAATGGTAGATGGAACAATAGCCAGTTCCAAACAAGGACGACACTATGAAGATGGGGCGCTTTGCTTGTCACTAGGATTAAGAGATAATTATTGTGAAAACATAACTGGTAAATCATGATTACCATCAATAAGATCATACATGTCATCATAATCACTTGCATGAATGTTGTTAACATGCTTTCAGCACCCAAATTCTAAACTTTTAAAATTTGAGCCCCACAGATAAATTCCTCCAATTTTTCTTATCCTTTATGATCGTTAATGCAAATAATATTTTTTATGCAATGTGCGTTGTCAAATCTTGAACCTTGAACTTGAAGTTCAAAGTTCAAGATTCAATATTCCAAAGGCACTTTGCAGGTTTCGTGATTCCTATGCAAAATAAGAAATATTTCTGGGTTATGCTCTACATGGATCATTTAGCTTGAAATTAAAATTTCATGGGAAACGAAGCTATCAACAAAAAGTTATGCAAGTTTTTCTGCCACAGTTTAAAAGTACAATATGCATTGTCAAGTCTTGAACCTTGAACCACAAGTTCAAAGTTCAAGATTAAATATTTCAAAAGACATCGTGCAAGTTCAAAGTTCAAGATTCAATATTTCAAAAGGCAAAGTTCACAGCAAGAGTAGAAAAATGGGAAGTTTTACAAACTATTTGACAATGATTGCATTCACCGAAGAGATTTCACAAATTCATCCTGGTTTGCAAGATGTGAATAACAAAGTGCAGGTCAATAAAAATAGACATATTTCCAGATTTTTTGATGACATAAAATTCAGTTTCAGTGCGAGGGCCATAACTCTTTACTCCACCGTTGGATCTGTCTTCATTTTGGATATGTTTCATGAAACCAGCTTCACCAGAGGGATTTCCAAAATTATACTTGGTTTGAAAGATACAAATAACATAATACAGGTCTATAAAACTTGATGTATTTCCAGATTTTTGGATGACAGAAAATGCAGTCTTGGTATGGGCACTGTAACTCCCAACTCAACCGTTGGATGTTTCTCAATTTGGGATATGTTGTTAATATCCAAGTTACAAAGCTTTCCACTAGAGTGATTAGAGAAATATTATGGCATTAAAAAGATACAAGCGACTGTGTAGAGGTCTGTTTAAGAGGCCAACAATGTCTTATTTTGTCTGCAAACAACAATGGATTTTGGTGGCAATTCCTTCATGGCTTATAAATTTATTTTGAAATAATACATTATGGTGCTAAAAGGAGGTGTTAAAACATGCCAAGCACATGTATGTGGCTGCTAATAAGTTCAATTAAAGGACCATATAATAAGGCTCATTTTATGAAGGTATTTTGTAAAGTTTATAAAACTTTATTGAGCATCAAGAATCAGTTATTTGATAACTGAAAAGTTACGGGAAATAAAGGGGGTCTATTCAACAAGAATCAATTTTAATAACTGAAAAGAGATTCATCAGGAAAAGAAGATAAATATGCAATAGAAAGAAAAAGAAAGGGTTCTTCTTTTCCAGAAGGTTAGTTGGCTACAGGGAGGGGGAATTTATTTATGATATTATTGTAACAGAGGGAGAGGGGAAGAGAAGATATTTTTATTTTTGCAGCTTGTTTATGGACAGGGACATAATGACCAGTTGGTTATTTTGTTTGTATATCTGAAATAGGGAGAAATGCAATTTTAAATCTGTTGGTTTAGCTTTATATTTCTCTGATTGAAAACAATCAGTTGGTTGTTCCAGTCACATTTTTGGTGTTATCTTATCCCATTTATCAAGTATTTGCATGTGTTCTAAAATCAGTTGGTTTTACGCACCTACATGCAAAATAGATATTAAATTTTCCTTTTGTTTCTCTGTGCTTGAGAAGATTAAATAGGTGGTCAGTTGGCCATTTGTTTGTTCATCTCTGAGTTTTTAAATCTGCAATCACATTCATCTCATAGTGATGGGTGAATGTTAGTGTGCCTTTGTGTCTTCTGGTTAAAGACAATTTCAGTTATTTAATTCATTGAATATCATTGAAGAGGGAGCTGTACCTCTCAATTTAGAGGGCAATTACCAATACAATGACAATCTGTTCAACTGTTAGTATTCTTTGTTCTTCATGCTGGGCATCTTGAGTCATTCTTTTTATATCTTTTCGAAGGACAAATATGTTTACCAACAAATTTTTGGCGACTCTACTGGGGAAATTTTAAATGAAAGATCCGTGCTTTCTTTCCTCAGTAAAATTATTATCTTTGTAAAAAGAGATTGGCGACTCTGTGTTCAAACTTGTTGAATCTTTGGTAAAAGAGTTCCAGTGCTCTCTTTTGTCATAAATTTGAAGGTGTCTCCCTGAGGATGGAGGTTGGCGACTCTGGTTCTATTTGGTAGAAGAAGTCTAGTATTCACTGGCTTTGGTTGCTGCACAGCCATGGGGGGTTCAGATTGGACCATTTTCTTTACCCCAATTTTCAGCCCTACCTAAAGGAGCAAGTGAATATTTCCTGAAGTTTGCTGGTAAAGCAAATCAAGACCCGGATGATCATATTAAAGTAGCTACAGTTGCCTGTGGGATTATTGGTGTGCAGGAAGAGAACATCTTTGTCAGACTATTTGTCGGAAGCCTCACTAGAAGTGCAAAAGATTGGTTCCAGAATTTTCCAGATGGTTTCATAACGTGCTGGAACGATCTTAAGGTAAAATTTCTTCAGAGGTTTATGCTTGTAGTCAATGTTGCTAGGTTGCTATTAAATTTTTTTCAAATCAAGATTGAAAAAGGGGAAGCCTTGAGGGATTTTGTTGATAGATTCAATAGACGTGTCGGTAAGATTCCTCTAACTAGTCAACTGAGTGATAATAACCAGTTGTGTACCTTAATTGCTGCCATGCAAACTGAAATTAGTTTCTTGCTTCATCGTCTAAAAGTACAAAGGTTGCAAGATGCACAAACAGAGGCTATTATCTTGGATGACGATATGATCATGAGCGGGTTGAGATGTGCTAAATCCTCACAGGAATTAATATTCCCTTATGAACAACAACATTATCTGAAGGTGAAGCCTGCTAAAAAAAGGCTTGTTCTCAAAAAAGGCAAATCAACACCCCCTATTTATTTTTGTCAAAATTTGACAGTTTTCAAAGAAGAAGATTTGCTAATAGCTCCTGTGATTGAAAACAGTCACCATAATATGGTTGGAGCATATCATCTACATGTTGAGTATGATGATGAGGACCTTCAAAAACCTGCACCCAAAGTTTCTAACATTGTTTCAGTCATTGGTGATAATCAGGGAAGTGTGGTGGATCAACATGGACAACAAGATGCCCATTGTCTTGATACATAAAGGGAATACAAAATCTATCATTTTGATTATACATCTCAAGAAGAAAGGTTGAATCTTAGAGAACTAGAGGAACAAGAAGACCCTCTAAAAGGCATTGTTGATGTCGAATCAGGTGGGAACTTGCTGTCAGATGCTTCTTTTTCAGAATTAGAATCTTTTAGATTTGATACTTCTGATATATATTCAACCAGTGACTTTGATCAAGAAAGTGTAATGGATCATCAAGACCAAGAAATGCTTAAGGGTGGTAATAGTGAAATAAAAAATTTCTTACATGCTGATTACAAATGTTTTCAGTTTGGTCACATGAAAATTAATGAAAAGTTGCCACAACTTAAAAGACCAAAGGGTCTTAACAAAAATGAGGTGCAAATTATGGAGGCTTCTTTCTCTCCCATGATGATTCCATGCGCAAAGCCTGAGTTAGAGTCTTACCAGGCTGGTCATAAAGGTGTGCGGGATACAAAATAGCTCATTAAAAACCATGTCAGAATGTTGCAATCAGAATTCTATGGAGTTGAATGGCTTTTTGGGCCTGACATATTGATTCAAAGGTTTGCTCAACACTTTGGTGATCAGATCCTTTCTCATAGTCATTGCTCGATGGTTTCTTGGAGTGATGCATCTCATTTTGCAGCCTCTTTTTCACACTGGTACATACTTCTCGCAACCGGTTAATGGCTTTCTATAAGCAGCCATGTACATTCTTCAAAGTATGGGCTGCTTGCCCTATCCTTTGTACATAATTTTTTTTTTTGTGCCTAGGTTTAGTTTTATTTTTTGGTGTTGGTAGTGTAGTTGTTTGGCGTGTTTCCCTGCCCCATTTTCCTCTCTGCAAGTAGCCCTAAGATTCTTTATTACCCCATGACTCTATTTCCCCAATGTCTAAGCACTGGTCTACTACCAAAGATTGATGGATTCTCTATGTCCCTTACGACCCGTGTCCCTAGTCAGAGCCATTTGTTAACATGCTTTCAACACCCAAATTCTAAACTTTTAAAATTTGAGCCCTACAGATAAATTCCTCCAATTTTTCTTATCCTTTATGATTGTTTGTGCAAATAATATTTTTTATGCAATGTGCGTTGTCAAATCTTGAACCTTGAACTTGAAGTTCAAAGTTCAAGATTCAATATTCCAAAGGAAATTTGCACATTTCGTAATTCCTATGAAAAACAAGAAATATTTCTGGGTTATGCTCTAAATGGATCATTTAGCCTGCAATTAAAATTTCTGTAAGTTTTTTTTCCACAGTTTAAAAGTGCAATATGCATTGTCAAATCTTGAACCTTGAACCGCAAGTTCAAAGTTCAAGATTCAATATTTCAAAAGACATCGTGCAAGTTCAAAGTTCAAGATTAAATATTTCAAAAGATATTGTGCAAGTTCAAAGTTCAAGATTCAATATTTCAAAAGGCAAAGTTCACAGCAAGAGCAGAAAAATGGGAAGTTTTACGAACTATTTGACAAGGATTGCATTCAAATGGTGGCAGTGCATAATGTGATAAAGGGATTTATAATCAAATCATGTCACATTGTATAAATTATGGAAGAAACAAATGAATGTATTGAACAGGTAAATGTGGAGTGAGCAGCTTGATGCAGTTGCAGCCTGCAAAAGCAAATTTTCTAAATTTTCTGATGAAAAACTAGTCCTGTTGCGGGGGAAATAAATTTTAACTAAACCATTGGATCTAACTTAATTTTTTATATAATTTAGAAATCCTAATTTTCTAAATCTTCACTGAAGCAATTTCACAAATTTTTCATGGTTTGCAAGATGTGAATAATAGAGTGTAGGTCAATAAAACTAGAAATATTTCCAGATTTTCTAACGACATAAAATTCTGTCTTAGTGCGAGGGCCATAACTCTTTACTCCACCGTTGGATCTATCTTCATTTTAGATATGTTTCAGGAAATCTAATTATCTAAAGATTCACTGGAGGGATTTCCAAAAATAAACCTGGTTTGAAAGATACAAATAATAGAATAAAGGTTTATAAAACTTGACGTATTTCTAGATTTTCTGATGAAAGAAAATGCAGTCTCGGTATGGGCCCTGTAACTCCCAACTCAACCGTTGGATGTTTCTCAATTTGGGATATGTTGTTAATATCCAAGTTACAAAGCTTTCCACTGGAGTGATTAGAGAAATATTATGGCATTAAAAAGATACAAGCGACTGTGTAGAGGTCTGTTTAAGAGGCCAACAATCTCTTATTTTGTCTGCAAACAACAATGGATTTTGGTGGCAATTCCTTCATGGCTGATAAATTTATTTTGAAATAATACATTATGGTACTGAAAGGAGGTGTTGACACATGCCAAGAATGTGTATGTGGCTGCTAATAAGTTCAATTAAAGGACCATATAATAAGGCTCATTTTAGGAAGGTATTTTGTAAAGTTTATAAAACTTTATTGAGCATCAAGAATCAACTATTTAATAACTAAAAAGTTACGGGAAAGAAAGGTGGCCTATTCAACAAGATTCAGTTTTAATAACTGAAAAGAGATTCATCGGGAAAAGAAGATAAATATGCAATAGAAAGAAAAAAAGAGGGTTCTTCTTTTCAGCAGGTTAGTTGGCTACAGGGAGGGGGAATTTATTTATGATATTATTGTAATAGAGGGAGAGGGGAAGAGAAGATATTTTTATTTTTGCAGCTTGTTTATGGACAAGGATATAATGATCATTTGGTTATTTTGTTTGTATATCTGAAATAAGGAGAAATGTAATTTTAAATCTGTTGGTTTAGCTTTATATTTCTCTGATTGAAAACAATCAGTTAGTTGTTCGAGTCACATTTTTGGTGTTATCTTGTCCCATTTATCAAGTATTTGTATGTGTTCTAAAACCAGTTGGTTTTACGCACCTACATGAAAAATAGATATTAAATTTTCCTTTTGTTTCTCTGTGCTTGAGAAGATTAAATAGGTGGTTAGTTGGCCATTTGTTTGTTCATCTCTGAGTTTTTAAATCTGCAGTCATGTTCATCTCATAGTGATGGGTGAATGTTAGTGTGCCTTCGTGTCTTCTGGTTAAAGACAATTTCAGTTATTTAATTCATTGAATATCATTGAAGAGGGAGCTATACCTCTCAATTCAGAGGGCAATTACCAATAGAATGGCAATCTGTCCAACTATTAGTATTCTTTGTTCTTCATGCTGGGCATCTTGAGTCATTCTTTTTATATCTTTTCGAAGGACAAATCTGTTTACCAAAAAAAATCATTGTTAGTTGCATTAAAAATATGAAAAGAATCATCATCAAGAGTATCTTCTTCATCCAAATTAATTATAATAGATTCACACCTATAAATAGAATTTTCATACATCGATTTCAAGTTAACTTCCTCCTTTGGTTCAAGCATGGGTTGATCAAAGGGAATAAAATAATTAATAGGTGTTTTGGGTGAAACAATGTTTTGGGAAGTATGCTGATGGCCTCTAGCTTAGTGTTTACGATGGAGGTCACGAGCATGATGATTGCATTTAGTTTTTCTGGAAACTGGGTTTGGTTTGTGATCAATCAATGTCAAATCCTTTTCTTCTTTAGTAGTGAAAAAAGAAGGGACCGTACTAGGTTGAGAGATAACATCAACAACACATTTATAAGATATAGGAGGTGGAATTGAATCATACGTACGAGGTGTAGGAAGAATTCCACATCTAGGGAAAGGAGATGAAATATCCTTAGGTTTTCTAAGTTCACAAATCTTCTGGATCTTGTAGGCTTGATATGATTAGAAGAGGTTATTGCAATGGGGTTGGGTTGGTTGAGGTATAGAAGACAAAAATAAATCATGGTAAACCGAGCCTCAAGGAGCTGAAGGCTGATAGAGGCTATGGTTAATGATCACAATTTTTCCATTATGAGGAAATTTCAAATATTTATGAATAGAAGAGGCCATAACTTTCATGGAGATAATCCAAGGAAGACCAAGTTTGACTTGGAATTGATCATATGTTAGAATCATAGTGAAGGTAACATCTAAATCTTTACCACCAACTTCAACAAGAAATAAAATAGAACCATGTGAAGGATAAAGTAAACCATTGCAAGTTTGGATAATTACATTAGATTTATCATAAAAATCGTGTTACAATTGCCTCTTAAAAATATGCTCTTTAGTTATCACATTCACTGTGTAATTAGGATCAATAAGAACACCACAGGAATAAAGGTCATTAACCTTTGCGATAATATAAAGAGACCATCAGGTGCTTTAATTGTCTCGATAGGGTTAAAGATAATGTAAAGCTTAGGTTTAGGTTTAGCTTTAGGTTCAGTTTGATCAATGAGGTTGAAAATGCTATTTTATTAATTACATTTATCATCATAGTCAACAACATGAGTGGAAGAAGAAGACAAAGGTTGGGTAGATTCAATGGTATTGGTTGAATAAGATGGAAAAGGGTTGGTATAGATTTGAAAATTTTGATTGAGAGGTGCTACATATTTGTTTCCTTGATCATTGACACCCTTAACAAATATAGAATTTTTTAGAATTCTTAGGTATTGAGAGAGGGTGTGAGTCAGTACAAATATGTAATGAACAAATTCAACCACTGATCTGAATAACTGCAATATTAATTTCCAAACCACAAAGTATATAACCAATGTAAGAAAATAAAAGAAAAAAATATCAAGCATCCAAAAAATCATCACACATGACACTAATATTTTTGTTGTGTAAACCCTTGGTTAGAGGGAGAAAACCATGAAGGAGATGACACCCACAAGCTTGCTACTATAGTAAATGAATTCCCCTTGTTAGGAGCTACAATTACCCTTTTTGAGGGTTCACCTGGTTAGGATTTATTAGTGACTTCTTGGAAGTACAATCAAATCTGTTAAGATCTACCTCACAAGAGGATTTAAAAACCATGTCTAAGAGTTTACCCAATTCAGGGATTTACAAATAGGAGCTTGTTAGAGTTCACCCTGCTAAGGGATTTGATTGTTGCAACTGCTAGGGAACAACACAATATGATCTAGATGTAGCACTACTTTCCTGTCAGATCCAATCTATTCTTTGCACTCTATAACTTCTCACAAATATGTCTGTATCATATCTATGATTGCAACCTTAAATAGAACTGATTGAAATCACAAAACCCATATTGCCACTAACAACATCAATCATTTTTTTATATGAGAAAATCCAATTATATACACAACTTGCACCGACATCATACACACCAAAGAATAAAACTCAAATAATTTCCAGTGTAAGAACAACGCGCCAAAATGAAAATCTTGATGTAAAACATGTTTTACCATGACTACATTAGCCCAAAACAAGATTTGTAAGTTATATCTCCAAGGTATTCAAACACATTTTGACTTCTCCAATGCATCACCCTAAATCCACCTCATACGTTTGCATTGATCCCAAAAATGCCAACTCAACATTCCCATAACCTCTATTCCACATTATCATATCACCAAATATCATCACACTTACTATACCACTCATTGATCTAGGATCTACCAACTATTTCTAAGGAACATGAGTGTTCTTACCTGCCTCAATGTATGTGGCATAAAAATCTCTCTTACCGATCAACCAAATGAGTTGTGTTCAAAGCTAAACTTAAATCTAAACAAGTTGATATTGTACATGTGACAAATTCTCATGATTCTACTTAAACCAAGATCTTCACCAAAGTGTTGTCCTCACTATCTACTATTCTTCTTGACTTATCCCATTTCTTACATTAGCGATCATGAATCCTTCTTACTGATTGTGTCCTCACTTCACCGATTGTATTACTTGACTGTTTTTTCATAGTTTCCATCAATGAAAATCAAACAAGTAACTCCATATGTATGCAGCCAAAATTCATCACAATTCTAACAATATCCCCCTTTGGAATTTATGGAAAACACATGTTGTCTCCTAAAAATTGTGTAATCACATTCTCCATACTGGATTAGAGAAAAATAATATAAACATAAAATTATGTGGTGCAGGGGAATCTAGGAGGACAAACAACATCATGGAAGCATATAGGAGTCACCAAGAAGGCATGAAGAATTGGAGGAAAACCAAGCTAAACTATGATGTATTGAAGCCAATCATGGCATATTGTAAGGACATATATGTTGTAATGGACAAATATCTTGAAGGTCCTGATAAGGCCCTAGGACCTAAATAATTTGTAAGTAGGATCAATAGCACCCAAAGAGTATAATTAGGGTCCATAGGAGTTAAAATGATCATAAATGATCTAGTAGCATTGGTGGAATAAGTTTTAGTTAAGGAAATGCATTAAAATAAGAATTTGAAAATTTAAAAATTCAAATAACAACGACTAAATGGGATTTTGGAGGGAAAGTAGTTTTCTCTTATGTTAAGCCTTAAAAAATCCATCCAACCAATCCAAATTGGTTGAGGAAGTTAGTATAAGATCTATAAAGATGAATATCATTATTGTATGACAGAGAGAGGCCTGGTGTACAAATCGTTAAAAGAATCTTCAATAAAAACTCAAGAATTCTACAATTTTAATGTTTCCGTTGCATGGTTAAGATTAATAAGTGACTTTTATATGTCTATAATGAATTGAGAGTAATTAAAACTTATTTTAAACCATTTTTAATTCTCTGAGAATCCATTTGTTTCAGTTTTACATCATTTTGTGTTGACAGTCAAGTAGGTTTTCTAATTTTGCAATAACATTTTGGTTTTTCTAATGAAGAGGGTCATTCCATGAATTTTAGTGGACTATTTATCATGTAATTATACCTTGCTAACATTTATGATACAAATATAACATGAATATGTTCAGATGAAATGTGGAGAATAGGTGATCACCGAGAAAAGTGTGAGAAAAGTGATTCTTTCAGTTGCTAAGGTGTAGCAGTGAGCACTTTTGGTTAAGGAGGAGTATGTTTAATGGTTGAAAGTGTTTTGGTATGTCATTTTAATGGTGAGTCCATTATTTCTTGGTTGAAGAAGTGATTGGAGGTCACACATTTGAGAAGCCCTAGTTTTAAGGGTTGTTTGAAGGCAATTTGGGGCTTTTAGGCTTGTAGAGACCGTAGGATCAAAATAAGTTGATAATATTTCATTTAGGGTCATTTGTGAAGATTTTTGAAAGTCTTGGAGTCAGGGATTAAGTTTAAAGATATGGTTGCTTTGTTAAATGAGCACTTTAGGCTTGCTGATAGGGTACAGTCAGAGTTTTAAGTAATTTTGTTTGAAAAAAAAATCTAAGCTTTTAGCATGTTAATGTGAAGGATAATGGATGTCCAAGAATATAATATTTTCACAATTTTTTTTGGGAAAGTTTGAAGTACAAGAGAAAATTGGGTCACTATTGGGCTACTAGAAAGCCTAGGCCTAATAGGATAGTTTGGAGAGTTAGGAGTGTTGGGTGTGGGTGTAATATATAACCTTTTGAATCCACTTGGATGCATCATAAAAAAACCAAATACACCAAATTTGGGATTTGGGAGGTTATTTGATCACTTGGAAGCATTAGTATGGCTTGCGGGCTATTAGGACTAGTGTATAACTCATTCATTTTTCAACTTGTTTCATCTTTCTATCCAACCCTCTGCATAAATTGGTATCAGAGCTGAATAGGAGATATTTGTGGGAGTTAGGAGAAGAGAAATTCTAAAGGTATGGCACCCAAGAATCAAATGGAAATGGAAATAGAGGAATTGAGGGCAACACTTGAGGAAAAAGAAAGAGAGAAGAGGGAATTAGAAGCAACAAGGGAAAGAGAAGAGAGGAAGATAAGAAGGGAAAGACTTTAGTTCTTAGAGAGGATAGAAGCACTGGAGAAGGAGATAATATAACCTAAAAGAGAAGAGGTTCATGAAGAAAACCATGAAGGAGAAGAAGAGTATAATGAGGGACAAGCCAATAGGGGTCATAGGGAAGAATATGATTCCGAGGAGAGGAGTTTCATGAGACTGATTAGAGAAGTACAAGGCAATGGTGGAAAGGGACATGTTGATTTTCAAATCTACCAAGGAAGGATGGACACTGAAGAAGTGCTTGGATGGGTAGAAGCACTTGAGAAATATTTTGATCTTGAGGATGCAAAAGAGGAGAAGAAGGTGAAGTTGGCTAAAGAAAGGTTAAGGGGAACAACCCTTACATGGTGGACCAACATTCACAATGAAAGGATAGCAAGGGGGTTGAATACAATCTCTAATTGGGAGAGTATGAAGACTATGGTGAAGAGTAAATTATTTACATCAGATTTAGAAATACAAATCAAGATGAGGAGGAACAATTTGAAAGAAAGAGACATGGATATTATGTCCTACACTAAGAAATTTCACACCCTAAGAATTATAGGAGGAGTGGAAGATGAGGATTAGAAGGTGGCCAGATACATCAATGGCCTAAGATACAACATAGAAGATGAGATAGGGTTGAATGTGCCAGGGACCCTTGGGGAGTGTTTCCAATTAGTAGTTAGAGAAGAGGAGAAGTTGAAGGGGAAGAATGCGAGACAAAGAAATAGGGGAGGAGGAGCCATGAGAGGAAGAGGTGGCAGGACAAATTCACATTTTCAGAGAAGCAATGACAAGGCTAAGGGAAAGGAATCCAAATTAGATCAAATAGGAGGTTATAGAGATGGCATATTTGGAGGAGGAAGAGGAAATTTTGTCTTCATAGGTAGGTGTTTTCATTGCAATAAAGTGGGGAATTAATACTTCAAGTGTCCTAAGTGGAATGAATCTGATCAAAACAAAGAAAGGAGAGAACATATCATACAACAAGAAGAAGAGGAGAATGAATATATAATGACTTATCTAGAGGTAGGGGAATGTCTTCTAATGGGAAGAGGGAAACCAGTACAACCAACACCACAAGTGAGTATATTCAGAACAAATTGTTTGGCAAAAGGTAAAGTGTGCAAACTCATAATTGATTCTGGTGTACATAGTAGCTTGTTTGCTTATGAAGTTATAAATAGTTTAAATTTGAAGACTTTTCCTCATCCTAATTTATAATATGAAACACAGGCTAGTAAATATCATAATATTTTGGTTAAGGAGAAAGTTTACATTGATTTTTCAATCGGTGCATATCAAGATAGTGTTTTGTGTGATGCCATAGATATGAATTGTGGATATATAACTTTACGAAGACCATGGAAATGGGATAGAAGAAGTATTAATGATGGATATATAAATAATTACATTGTGAACAAGGGTAATGAGAGGTATAAACTAAAACCTTTGGTTGGTAAGGATAGGGATATAATTATAATGTGTTTTGGAGATCAGATTGTGCAGGGTCAGAGAAAGTATGATATATGTTGGAAGATGGATGCAAAGTGGAAGAAGTATAAAGGGAAGGATAGTCCTAAGGACGTAGAGGTTTGGGATTTGAAATTTTTTCAAGTGGGGACCATTATTTTTCCTCTTATTATGCAGGTGAAGGGTGATGGAATGGAGAAGTTGTAGAGGCAGCAAACGAAGGAGATAGCGATAGGGATATAGTCCCACTACAAGCAGCATTTTCATAGAAGAGGAAATCAAAATGAATGTTTTATTTCTAAAAAAATTTGTGATGTGAACACAGGATGGAGGGGCATAAAGTAGGTGACTTTGGGAGATTATTGGATCTCTAAAAAGAGGATGGAACCAAGACATGTTCAGACTGGTGGATGGAAGACATTGTCCAATTCTTGGGACAAGAATTGTTTCATTGTAAGGGAATATTGTGCAGGGGCACCTAGGAGGGAAAAGAAAATCATGGAGGAATATAGGATTCACCAAGAAGGCATGAATACTTGGAAGAAAACAAAGCTAAACTATGATGTATTGAAGCCAATCATGGCATATTGTAAGGACATAAATGTTGTAATGGACAAATGTCCTGAAGGTCTTGATAAGGGCCTAGGACCAAGATAATTTGTAAGTAGGGTCAATAGAACCCAAAGAGTCTAATTAGGGTCCATAGGAGTTAAAATTATCATAAATGATCTAGTAGAATTGGTGGAATAAGTTTTAGTTAAGGAAATGCATTAAAATATGAATTTGAAAATTCAAAAATTTAAATAACAACGACTAGTGGGATTTTGGAGGGAAAGTAGTTTTCTCTTATGTTAAGCCTTAAAAAAGTCATCCAAGATATAAAAATTGGTTGAGGAAGTTAGTATAAGGTCTATAAATATTAATACCATCATTTTACGATAGAGAGAGGCCTGGTGTATGGACTGTTACAAAAATCTTCAATAAAAACTCAGGAATTCTGCAATTTTAATGTTTCCATTGCATGGTTAAGATTCATAAGTGACTCTTATGTGTCTATAATGCATTGAAAATAATTAAAAAAGTTTTTTAAACCATTTTGAATTATCTGAGAATCTATTTTTTCAGTTTTACATCATTTTGTGTTGACAGTCAAGTAGGTTTTCTGATTTTGCAATAACACTTTATTTTTTCTAATGAAGAGGGTCATTCCATGAATGTTAATGGACTATTTATCATGGAATGATACCCTCCTAACATGTATGATACAAATATAACATGAATATGTGTAGATGAAGTGTGGAGAATAGGTGTGAAGACATTAATTTTTCCATTAGTATATATGCAAAGGGAAAACAATTCTTTGAACCGTTGGTAAGACTACACCGAAAGACAGATTTTAGTTCAAATCGAAAGTGTTAAGTTCAAGAGAAACCTAATGAGAAGACTACACTGTAAAATAAAATAGAAGAAAAGAAGAGGAACCCAATAGAGCAAGGGAACCTGATGGACAATTCACAGAAGGAACATCAGAAGACTTTCAGAGCAACCCAAGCATTAGACACCGAAAGTCTGTTATATCCTGAGAAAAGTGGATCTGACTTCCACGTCAAATAAAACACTTATGTTTTATATTTAGAGTTTTTTATTTGATTTAAAATCATTTCTTGAGGGACAAGAAATATAATTGTAATTATTTCAATTAGTCTAACTAATTGAAAACATGTAAACCTTCGATCATAGAGTTATCTTTGTAATACGTGAAATTGATTTACGTCAATCTATTGTATAAATATATGTGTAATCATTAATTTTGAATAAAGATGAGGATGAGAGTAGACAAGGAGCACATCTATGGATTAGATTGAGAGTTTCAAGAAGCAGAACAATAAAATATGAATTTGGTTATCAAGAACCAAGAATCAAGGCTACCGAGAAACAAAGGTATTAATCAATCACATTAGTTGATACTTTGGATATGTGATTTTAATGGATCTGTTATCAGCAATTGAAGATTGCATACACTTAGGTCAATGAGTATTTTTGTCTACATTCTAACAAGTGTAGCAAATAGAAGAAATCCTTTCAAGAAAGGTGGATTTAACAATCCTTTGTAAATCTCTTAACCAAGTGCACACTAAACAGTGTTGTTAAAGCTATTAATAGAGTAGACCTTAACCAGTCTCCGCATAATACTCATAACAGGGTAGATCATCAAAAGTGATCAAAATTGAAAGCCTTAAGTGACCCCTTCCAATTTGCAGACAGTGAAGTTTTTGTGGGTGCCATCCCCACTGTAGTTTTTACCTTCTAACAGGGGTTTTCTACATTACCATATATTGTGTTATGTGTCATTACATTTCATGAATGCTTCTATGGATTTTTATATATTTGTTAAGTTTATGAATTGATATAACTTACACAAAGATAGGATAGGATAGATGGTTGGTAATATAATGCATTACATAAAGGATTAAGGTTAAAGAGATAAAAAGTTTTAGAGGTACTGAATCACCCCTCCCCTCTCAGTACATAATTAAGAGAAAAGATCATACAATGGAGAAGTACAAGCTAGATAAGAGTATTGAGAATTAGAAATTGGAAATATAGATATTCTATGAACAGTATAAAGAATCTAGAATCAAGATGAGACAGTTTCTGGATGAAAGAAAGATTATGCCATCTCTCTATAATGAAACATACTACCATGAGGAAGAGATACCTAATCTATTTGAGTCTTCAGGATCTACAACTAGCAAAGCATCAGACACATCTTAAGAAAGCATCACAAGTCTGAATGAAATCAATCAACATCTGGCTGGACAAGTGAAATCTCTACAAATCGGTCAAGAGACACAGATGGTAAGAATGATTGATGTCATGAATAATGCTAGAAAAGATGAGCAGGAAAGAACACTAGCTATTGATGACAGAAGGAAGATTACTAAAAATCTACAAGAGAAAGAGTCAGATTTAAAAAGACTCACAAAAAATCATCATGAGATCACAAATCATATTATTCTTATGAGTCAAGAGGCAAAAAGAATAAACACAGAACTCATTGAAAGAATGAAATCTATCGGTGAGCTAAGAGAAGAAAATGAAAAGCTGAAACATGAAGTGAGAATTTAGAAACAACATAATGACATGATCAAGAGAGCCAAAGAAAGAACCAAAAGGATGGATGATTTTCTAGATGGACAAAGAAGAGTCAACAACAATACCAAAGTAGGGTATACCAAAATTAAAGAATCACCAAACCAAGATGATCTAAAGAATGTCTATGCAAATCCAAGACCAAGAAAGCAGTCATGCAATCACTGTGGAAAACTAGGCCACACATCAAATGTATGCAGGAGAAAAATAAAAGGTATTCCTAAATCCACACCTTCATTCATAGGAATTTGTTATAAATGTAACAAGAAAGGACATGAAGCATATAAATCTAAATCTAAGGTGAAACAACCAAAGAAGGAAACCTACATGGACGAATACTGTCCTACTTGAAAAATGCATGGACACACATCTCTTGAATGTTGGAAGAAGAAAAAGAAAGCATGCAAGCCTAAAGATCAAGAAACTCCTTATCAGCTGAAAAGAGTCGGTAACTCATATGTTTGAGATTACAACACTTGGGAAAACTACACAACATGTGCAATATTTAGACACATAGCTGCAAATTGCATGAGTCGATGGATGAGAAAGTTGAGGAGCTAGACTAACCCCATAATGGAATGTCTACACTATCATAAAGTTGATCATATGAGAAAAGACTGCATAGACCAAGTGATAGAGACAAGCACCTTTGCCAATGGAAACACCATTGAAGACATTAGGAAGATGAGAAACAAAATGTGGAGGAAAGCTAAAAACACTGATGAAACTGGACTGAGCAATGCAAATGGTGACACCTTATCCAATGGATCTGGTGACATCACCACCCCCACCTAAGCAGAACAAGTAAGTATGGAACTGCACTATTACAAGTTATATTTTGCATCAGTTCCATTATACATTTATGAAATGCCAAACTAGCATGATTAAAGATGCACTATGATATTACTTGTTAAAATTCTATGAATTCAATCTCATTAGTTGATGCATACCAAAAATCATCAGTATACATACAAAGGTAAGTTGTACAGACTTACCGAGAATCGACGGTTAACATATAAAAGCTGAGTTACTAGTGTAAACTAAGATACATCGATAATCATGTAACAAGACAATGTTGTCTTCGCCATACACCAAAATCTGTCGGTAAACAGTCAAATTAGTTGACACCTGTCCCAAGCATCACATTCTCACCGATAATAAAGTGTGTGCTACTCGACGACTCCATCTTCAAACACCGAGAAGTGGGTGAGCATTTATGACTTGACTTAGGGAAAAAGTCTATAAATAGTCAACCAAACAACTCTATTGAGCGTTGTTTTTACACAAGAAAACTTGCTAGGATCTTGAGATTTGATTTCCTCTCTTGAAAGAATAATGAAGTTATTCCCAAGTTTCTCCAGGGTCGGGTCACAACTTGCTTGGTTACTTAGTTGAAGATAAATGTGAATGTCCATGAGGAGGCCTTTGCTGGTACGTTCAAGACATCAAACTGTAAAATAATCTTTAGTACTATTTTTGGGGTTTTTTTGTTTTAACAAGAATTTACATTTAACTAAAAGTACAATTTTGTATTTCAAGATGATTATTTTCAGATTCTAAGACAGAATTCAAAGGAGCAAGGTAACAAGAAATAAAGTAAATTACTGAAATGAAATCCTACAGACATAAACTGTTGTAAACCCTTCCTTGCAAATTTAATGATGAAGAGATTTGGAACAAACCAAAGAGGTATAAATCAGACAAAGTTGCAATTCTATACCCAATAGATGCAAGCGTTTGGAGAGCAGATGAATTCACTCATGCAAGATATTCAAAATCTATCAAATCGTGAGGCCACCAAGATGTGCACACCCACGAGATGGATTTATCATTAAGCACAATACATGATCCCTTCCATGCATTCATCACAACAAGGTAGATAGACAACAACAAACTCAAACTAAGGTAAAGAGAATTCAAAACACAACAAAACAAAAGGCTCTTTGAAAATAATGAATAATGTATGCACACAATCACCAATTCACATAGATGGCAACAATTAACACACCACAAATGAAGCAACCAATGTAGATCTTTATTGTATTAATAATCCACCCCTATTACATTGATTTGATTAAAATATATAGAGTTTTTGATCTACCAACTCTGAATGCTGAAATTAGGGCATCAGAGAGTTTAAATTTATGAAAATAAACTAAAACTAAAACTTTGCTGAAAAGAAACTATTGCTAGCTGATAATAAATAGCTTGCATGGATTTTAAATCCATTTACAATCAGTTTTTTCCATGCAAGAGGGATCAAAACTCATCAAGAAAAGAAAGAGAAATAAGATAGGGTTTCTACTGAGAACTTGGAGTCTTCTTCTTGATTCTTGGATTTCTTCCTTGGAATCTTCATCTGGAGGTTCTTCTTGCAGTGGGAACTGATAGGGGATGCTTATTCCTTCCAAAAAAAACTCAAGTTAATCATCAATATGATCTGGAGTTCAACTGCCATGCAAAAAGGTGATCTTGCTAGAAACACTCAGAATTTTGGCCCCCAACCTCTACTTTGAAGTTTTTTAAGTGCCCAAAATTTTCTAAGTGTCAAACCATCCTGAAGGTCTAAAAGTTTTGGCCCTCTCAGAGGTTGAAAGGCTGAAAAGGATGAAGGAAAAAATATATGGAAGGCCAAAAGGCCAAAAATTGCATTGCCTAAGGGGATCGGAAGGTCAAAAGGCTGAAACCTGCCTTTGGATAAAATCTGGTAAGTGTTGAGACTGTCTTCCCAAAAATGCTTAAGGGGTCCAAGGAGTGAGTTTGGGAAGACTTATGGATGTGAAACCTAGAGCCTTTGTATTATATCTTGAACTTCCTTATATTTTATCTCCTTCATTTTTACCTTATTGACCTTTCATTCTTGCTTCTCTTTAAATACAATCAATTCGAAAGCAAAGAACTGGATCTCCTCTTCATGTTCTGACATCCTTAACATCTCTTCTTTCAAATAGAAAAGCTATTGTAAGGCATCCTTGGTATTGATACCTGCCAAAATATCCCTAAAATGTTGGACCACTTCTTTTGATGGTTGTAATATATGTTTATCTTCATCTCGGTACAAGTCGAGGCCAATTCCTGTGAAGAAAACATATATTTCTTCTACCCACTCCAAGACCTCTTTCTATTTTTCCAATATGGAGGCTTGACATTTCTTATAGACCTTAATTATCTTGGCCATCCGTTTGATCCAGGTCTCGAAGTTGTCGAGCTCTTTGCCTTCATATATTTTTACCAATATCTAGAAACATTGTTTCCTGATTATTTTTAGGTCTTGGAGGGCGACTTACCATTTGTCTATCTCAAAATCCAAGCTGCCTTCATTCTCCATCAAGTATATTAAATTTGTAGCTTCAACCAAAATGAGCCTATAAGGTTTAAATACCCGTTTGATGGCCTCTTATTTGTACTTCTCAAAATATCCTTTCCAATCTGCACTTGCTTGGATAAAGGACGGGTTCAAACCTGCCGACAAGTCTGGGGTGTTCCTTTTTTCTAATACTGCCTATAATGAGGCCTCTAGGAAACTTGGGTCAATAGGACCAACCATCTTGTGAGTGAACTTATTCAAAGCTTCATTCTATTCTGTCAAGGATTTTATGGTTTCTTGGTCCTTGCTCATGAACCCTAGAGCATGCTTAAGCCCTAAGGTTGCAAGTGTTTTTATCCCTTCCCTGGTGGGCTCACCCAAGTCTACTTCTTCAAATGTGTAATATTCTAGGGTTTCTTGTGCCTGAGAGGTGCTAGACAAACATATTGCAACTTGTTCCTTCCAGCAACCCCTAGTGTCTTGGGTAACATAGGATATTGTCCGTGTTGGTATGGTGACCCCTGTTTGGTGGAAGGCTTTCCCTACAGATACCATATTTGTATCTTCCTCCTCTTCCTCATCTTTGTAAGTTCTCTTTCTCAACTAAATATCTTTATTGAACTAGGTAGGTTTACTAAACGTGGTGACAGGATCATATGGGGAAACATAGAGTGAAGCCAAGTTTTGAGACCCCAGGGTTACTTCTTTCTCTAATCCTTCTTCTTGGTCCCTTCCTTGTTCACCCTCTCCCTCATTCATTCCTTCTCCTTGTCCTTCTCCTTCTTCCCTTTCCTCTTCTACCTTTTCTTTTTTTTTTGCCTTATCTTGTCTTTCCTTGTCTTGGTATTCATCTCCTAAGGAGTTGATCAACACTTTTGTATTAAGACTGGTCATGGATTTCAGTGTGGTTTTGAAAGATGACACATCTTTTGCACTTACTGACCCTCTAGGGGTTGGGATGGACCAAGGAAAAGAGACTGAGTGTAGTGGAGTAGGTGTAGGAAGAGTTGGAATGGGAAGTGGGAGAGTACTAGTTGAAGGCAGAGTTGGTGTTGGAGTTGGGAAAAATGGTGGTGGAGTAGGAATTGGAGGAGGGAGAGTAGTTGGTGGAGTGGGAATGTGAGGTAGTGGAGTGGTAGCAGGAGTCTCTCCTATGGACTTATCCCCTGTCATGTATTGGGCTATTGGGGCATCTTGATTTCTAGGCCCTTGGTCTGTGTTCGAGCTCACCTCTGCGATAGGGACGTTCAAGGCTACATTGGTGAACTAAGTGGGAGGTGGAGTGAGGGTCACCTAGGGTTGGAAGAGTGATGGAGCTCCCATGTCATACCCTATTGCATAATATGATGTATCTTTCCCTTGGTCCAAAAAGCCCTCTAGACCTTCAAAATCAGATATCTGGAATTCATCTGATCCTAAGGCCTCCAAAGGATTGTCTTGTTCCTTAGGGTACTCTTTATGTTTCTTGGCCTTTTCCTTCCTCTTTTGAGATCTTGTGCTTTTGACCAGAGGTACTTCTTCCTCTTCTTTCGGTTCCTCCTATAAGGTTTGTAGTCAAGGAGATGCAGAAGCTCTCTTCCTTTTATACGTTTTCTTACCCTTTTTAGTAGTAGGAGGAGATTGGCTAGAAGTGGAAGGGCCTTTGTCTTGTGAGGCCTTTGATGATTTCACTAGAGGATCTACTTGTCCAGTCATTCTAGTATTTGGATCTTTGTGCCTTAGATTTGACCCATACTCTATCACGTGCTCATGGCCATAAACCGTGCTTGGATTCTGTGGTGGTGCTTTCTTATATTGTGGCACTATATTTTTCTCCCAATGTTGTTTATCCACCTTCTTGGGAGTATCCATTAATGTCTTTACCGGGATTGGATCCATCTTATAAGGCCTTTGGATCCAAGTTTCAGTTCTTCAGAGCACATGCCTAGCTTGAAACTCAATGTCATCATTCTCATCTTTATCAAATTTGACATTCATGATGGGCCTATCATATATCTTATCCAAAGTGTAAATTCCATCTAATACCCTGTCTGAATCATTTTCCCAAACCTTTGGGGGAATTGAGGTCTTCAAAGTATCTTGCGCAAGGGTAAGGGATATTCTACAATAGTCCCTAATCCTAACCTCATGATCATCTACAAAATTGATCCAGTGATCTTAAAGATGTGGTTCATGGATATAGAACCTGCCAATGATGTGGTTGTACATACCTATTGGGTCAAACCTGGACTGGACTATTTTGTAAAGCTAAAATGGGAATTCATCCCATTTAAAGGTCAAGGATTTGCAAACCTTCATATCCTGTAGAGTGTATGGACCCAAAAGAATAGGGAAGTCCCACCAATATTTCTTCTTGTGCTTTTATATAATCATAGGCATTAGTGAGTTGTCTAGCCATATCTAAAGTGATTATCCAATCAGATGGATATCTGGGTAACTTCTTAGGTTTAAAAGTAGACCCTGCCACCGAGATGTATGTGAATGTATTATATTGTATGTAGTAGGCCCTAATGGCCCTCACCTTGATGGCTACTTCCTCTGACATCCTCTTAGAAAAATCACCTTCAATGGATCAGATGATTGCAAAGATGAAGGCATCATTGACTATCCTGTAGTCAGGGCTATCTTCTGACATGTTTTTCCTTTTCATCAGCTATGGGTATACAATGTGGGGCCAAGCATTTGGATCATTTATGTTCCCCTCTTGGTTAGTCCTAGCTAGTTTGCCCATGCTGCCAATAAGTACACCACATAAGTACTCATATAGAATTTGGGATTGTGCTTAACTACAATCAATTGTTCATCCAACCTGTCACTAATGATGGTTCCCCAATCAAACCTAGACTTACAACCTCTAATATTCTCTATTAGGAGGATCATCCAATTATCAATCTGGATGGACTGAGGTAGTCCATATACCTAGCTTAGAAGTGTTATTGCTTCCTAGATATCATCTTTCATGTACCCCTCTTGAGGTCTATCTTATCCAGTTTATTTTTGGGGAGAGGTTGTTCGAGGTATTTTTTTTTGACAATGTCATATGCCTCTTCCCCTTTGTTGTTGAACCATCTGTTTCCTTTCTCGATGAAGAAGTCATAGAACTTTTCTATGCCTTTATGGAGGTGGAAGACCTCTTTTGTGATATTTGGTCTAATGTCCAGTACCACCCATCCCTCTGTATTTTGGACCACCCTTTTATCTGAGTTATAGTGGTTCGCCAAGGTCATGATCAGCTCAGATGATGTGACAGCCACTAGCTGGGCTACAAAATTGACTAGGCCTCACAGGACTAGTGAGGTGTAGCCCTCAGATCTCCCAACTATTTGGGAACATCTTGTCACGAACTGATCATAGTCTACATTCCTGATGTCAGTATCGGTGATCTCAATATGCTTGTTGCCAATCTTTGAAGGGGGTGTTCCCCTTGTATAGATACTTCATTGGAGATGCAATCCATTTCTCAAGAATTCCTATAAGGAATATGCAAGTATTAGTATTTTATTTGAAGAAGAAACTAAAAAAAATAGGAAGGAACTGATTAATCTAGGAAAATAAAACTAAAAATCTCCTTAAGTAGCCAGAAATGTAGATTTTGCACTTTCGACCTTTTTCAGGATTTCAGATGCCAAAAAATGGTCTGGATTCTGAAAGGGCCAAAATTGTGAAAGAGCAGTCAGTGATGAGGAGTGAGACCTATCATACTTTTTGGTGTGTGAAATTCTGAAAGGATTCTTCAGACTTTGAAAGTATGAACGTGATCTCAGACTCTGAAAGTTTGAAATCCGCAAGGCAGACAACACCTACAGAGATTCAAAATTGTCAGCGTTTCAGATGTGTCAAAGGTCTGCAATGCTGAAAAACTTGAATCTCTAAGGATCACTTGGGTGACACAGTCCTGACCTAGTTTTTGGCCTTTTGGAGGCTGAAACCTACAACAAAGGTCACGACAGAAGAAAAAATGAAAAAACCGAAGGGGGAAAACACGAACGACGTGAAGAACTGATGAGACCAGGAGAGGTCTCCCCCATAAGGACAAGGGTGCAAAGAAAACCCTAAGGATTTATGGGGAGGTGCACTAGACCAAACAAACACCCAAAAAACATGAAAAACCTAAACCTAACAGTGAAAGACAAGGAAAATGGCGAGAAAACCTACCTTGAGAGCTAGGAGTGGAAGATAGGGGAAAGATGCCATAGATGTAGAGCAACAAGCCAGGAGGAGCGAAATTGATGAAATTGTAAAGTTGCAGGGACCTCAGAAGATGCCAAAGAAGAAAATTTAAAGTGAATGTCATTTAGGGCATTAAGCTCTTATATAGCTCGCGGGGCGATGTCAACACTTTTCAGTGTTTTGGCATCTGAAACACCAAAATTCTATAGGTAGACACTTTCAGCCTTTCGATGGTTTTGGAGGCCAAAAATGCCAAAAGGTATGAGCTTCAACCTTTCAGCCATTTCAAAATTTTAGAGGGCTTGAGGTCCTCCAAAATGTTGAAAGGGAAAAAAGGCCAAAAAAGTGTTTTGACTTTGTTCAACAGGTTGATAATGAGACCCATTTACAAGGGAATGGGAAAGGGAGAAAACTTAAAAGACCAAAAGACACAAAAAAGGGGGGTCCCCATGGCCAGAGGATGAAAATGAGGTGTGTGTGTTGGGACCACAAAAAATATCCCCAACAAAAGGAGGAATGACCAAGGCATTTCTTCATCATCAAGACTCTTCCGGGTTGTAATTTTGTAGTAGAACAAAAACCAAGAGATGTATGAGTTAAGGATCTTTCAATGACTTCTAACTCTGAAGTTTCTACTGGTCTCCTTATTATGTGTTCACGTGTGTTTATTCCTTGACCTTTGATTATGGTAACCCAAACATTCGACAGTTGTTCCCAACCTTTGCCATGTAGACCAGGGCTTCCCGAAAAGAGATTTTATGCCAATTAGGCGTTCATAGCCCCAAAATTTTTTTCCCCAAATCCCAAGTATAACCTTACTCTACTTCCAGCTGGGCCTTCACAGCCCCA
The DNA here is from genome assembly GCA_018584345.1 of Thuja plicata. Taxonomy (NCBI): domain Eukaryota; kingdom Viridiplantae; phylum Streptophyta; class Pinopsida; order Cupressales; family Cupressaceae; genus Thuja; species Thuja plicata. The sequence goes on from MU227366.1 coordinate 2,021,521, forward strand.
GTAGATATTTCCATAGTCACCCTAGTCAGCTTTGTCCTCTAGGTTGTAGCCTTTTGCTTGAGTGTTCTTGTTCTTTGGAAAATTGTTCTTATATTTTTTTGGGTACATGAAATGTCTATCGCTTGGATGTATGTTTATTCCATGTGGTCATGTCCATATTCTCTGCTCTGATTGATCCAAGTAGCGATTAGGTTGTGCTACCTGGATTCCACACTTGTGACCTCTTCGAGCTACTTTTATTTTTGTGTGTTCTTAATTTTTTTTTAGCTATTTCTCTTCTTTTCTTTTTGCCACTGCCTTCGCATTCATTCAGAATTGGGTTATAGGATTGGTGGGTACATGAATCCATGCACTAATTCTGGTTGCAACCGATGAATTCTTGAGAAACAAACATTCTTGGGTATCATTTATTAATGTGTTTTGGTGATTAGCATGACTAAGCTTTCAACCTCTTGTTGTCTTCCAATGATAGATGTCACCACTTCATCTTTTGGAGTGTTCTCTGTGTTGTATGTTGCCTTGGAGAATTTGACTAAGAAATACCTCTGCTCCTATTTAGGAACTACTTGGAATGAATCCAAGACACACTTGAACCAAAGAAAAATGTGCCTTGACAAAAAGGAGGAATGACCACGGACGGAAGAAAGGACTGACGGTGGCGATGACAAAGAATAAAAGAAAACAAAGAAAGAAAAAAGGATTATGATACAAGGGATGGAAGGCAGTCGCACCTAGGATCCAAAATAATGTTTGAGAAATTTTCCATTGACTGGAAATGGGGTCAAATCTCCATCTAAGGTGCTGATCCTAAAAGTGTTCTCCTCCAAGATTTTTGATATCTAATAAGGGCCTATCCAAAAGTTTTAGAATTTGGTGTGGCTACCCAAATTTTATTTTTCCTTATCGCACATGAGGACAAGATCAGAGATCCTTAAGTCTTTAATGGTGGCTCTATTTTCTAACCACCTCTTGATGATGGCCTGGTGTTTTGACACATGCTCGAGGGTCAATGTTCATTTCTCCTCTAGGTTGAGGAGATTCATGAGTCTGACTTGTACTCGATCTTCACCTCCCACATACTGGTCTATAAATCTCAAAATTGGGATTTTCAAGTTCATTGAGAAGACTGGCTACAAGCCATAAACCAATTTTTATGGGGATGTCCCCAAATAATTCTTGATCCTCACCTGGTCAGTCCATAGGGCATATTTTAGTTGTGTGTGCCAATCCCAGGGATTGTCATCTAGGAGATGTTTGATCACTATTGTCTAGTTCTTGTTGGTAGACTCTACTACTCCATTGCCTTATGGATAATAATTAGAGGAGAATTGGAGGATTATGTTATTTTCAAAGGCCTATTGCATGAGTGAGGTGAAGAAGAAAGAGGGAGCATTACCACATACTAGATAGAATGGCATTCCAAACCTAGTTATGATGAGCTCCTCTAAGAACTTGGTTACGACCTCTATGGTGCAATTTTTTAGTGCCTAAGCCTCCATCAAACATGTACAGTAATCAGTGGCTATCATAATAAACTTAATAAAAGAATGAACTTGAAGGGGGAAAACACGAATGACATGAAGAAAAAAGAAAAAACTTGAAGGGGGAAAACACGAATGACATGAAGAACTGACAAGACCAGGAGAGGCCTCCCCTATAGGCCAAGGGTCCAAAGAAAACCCTAATGATTTGGGGGGAGGTGCACTAGATTGAACAAACACCCCAAAAATGAAAAAAACCTAAACCTAACAGCGAAAAAGAAGGAAAATGATGAGAAAACCTACCTCAAGAGCTAGGAGTGGAAGATGGGGGCAAGATGCCATAGACGTAGAGAAACCAGCTAGGAGGAACAAAGTCAATGAAATTTCTAAGTCACGGGGAGCTTAGAAGAGGCTGGATAAAAATGCATAGTGAATGTCATTTAGGGCCTTAATCCCTCATATAGCCCGTGGGGGGACGTCAATACTTTTTGGTGTTTCAGCATCTGAAACACTTAAAGTCTGTAGGTAGACACTTTCAACCTTTCAGTGGTTTCAGAGGCCAAAAACACCGAAAGGGCCAAGCTTCAGCCTTTCATCCATTTCATAATTTTGGAAGACTTGAGGTCCTCCAAAATGCTGAAAGGGTGAAAAGGCCAAAAAACTACTTTGACTTTGTTCAACAGGCCGATAATGAGACCCATTTGTGAGGGACTGGGAAAGGGGGTAGACTTAAAAGACCAAAAGACACAAAAAATGGGGGTCCCCATGGCCAGAGGACCAAAGTGGGGTGTGTGTTGTGGACCCACAACAAGTTCATTTGTTCACAAAGTGATTTGAGTGAAGAAGCAGAGTGAAAACAGAGCATGAAGCGACCATATTGCAGAGCGACTCCAACCCTATTCACAACACTCATAAAGATTCTGAGCAATCACAGAAGGTTGAAGTAAGTAACAACAATCATTGAGAACTCTATTTTCTTTTACGGGAAAAATCCCTAAGATTTGAAATGATGACATCAACTTCAAGAACCTCCAAGATTAAGAATGCAAAGAATGCAAAGGTGAATCTAATCAAGAATACCACCTGTGAAGAACCTCATTACAAGATCTGTCCTAAGGTTTCTTCACAACTCAACAATGCTAGTGCACTCTCTAGTATACAAGATAGGTTTTTACTTGTTGAAGACATCAGAGCATATATCCACTATAAGATTACATAAATAGGAGACCTAGAAGTTGAGCAAGCTTTCAAAAAGCTTTGTAACAATGATGGAACAATAAAATAAGAAAATAAGCACATTGAAGTAAAGGGCTCACACATTCCCTACTATTCCTAAAGGAAGTCAAGATCGAATAAATTTGGTTAGTACTAAGCAGAGTACATGACCAAAAGATATGGCTAGATGAGCCAAAACCGATAATGAGGGATGTTATACACACTGTTATCGGTTATCCCATAACTGATAAATTAAAGGCACTAAAGCACCTGCCTAAAGCTGACATTGAAAAGAACACATGAGAAGCATGGGATAGAAGAGGATTAAAGGTATCCACCATCAATGATGTTAAAATTAAATTTGGAGCATGTGTCTTAGGATACAAATTCTTTCAAGCTAGCAAGATGAACATTATTATATTCGGAGTAGTGGATACAACATACAAAATTGTCAAGAAGGGACTGTAGTTGGATCTTTCAGAGAACATGAATACAATAAGGACTACAAAGTCTAACTCATGTAAGTATGGTTCACTCATTATGTGCATATTTTTCTATTTTCAATAATCCTTCCCATCTATCAAAAATGTTAAATGGGACACTACCTAACCGGTGCCCACATAGATTAGTGAGTTCATCAAATCACTAGGATATAATTTTGAATTAGTCATGGATGAATACTTTTCTGGATTCAAAGAAATAATGCAGAAAAGAGTGAGGATTCTAGAGCAATTAGTAGAAAATTACAAGACTGAAATATATTTTATGGTGGGCATTGACTACACCTACATCAAGCCAGCTGTACTGAGGACAACATGGATGGCACCACTTGACTATGAGGTTAACATAGATCAAGCATCAAATGCTATTGAGGCATTGATAAATGAACCATTAGATAAATCACAACCCAAGTTGGAATTTATGAGGAAGCCAAAGAAAGGATAAAAACTGGCTTAGTTGTAAAAAATATTGACAGGAAGAAATATAATATGGTTAAGACTTTGAAGAAAAATCTATCGGTAAATGAAGAGAAAAAAAAATAGACTGAAGAAACTGAGGGCCAGTCACTCAACGTTGAAGCTAAGAAGGTGAGTGAATTAGAATCCACAGAGTCTGATACACCACCTCCACCACCAGAAAAGAAACCAAGGACTACTTCTGTATCTAGGACCAGGAGTCAGACACCAAAGGATGTAAGTCCTTCACCGATCAAGAAAGGTCAAGTGAGGACCTATAAAAGAAAGCCTCAAACAAGGAAAAGAGGACCAAAAAAAAAAAAAGTTCATTAGAACTAAAGAAGATTTAGAGGATACTAAACAAGATGAAAAACCTATTGAGAATAAGTTCCCTACCACCATTTATGAGGTATGTGCATCAATTATTAAGTCAGGATCAATCATAGACCCCAAGATTATAAAATGGCTAACATTGGATCCTGAGGATCAAAATAAGATAGAAGAGGAAATTATCACAATGATGTGTGTATTTAAATATATACCAATTCAATTTGATAAATCTATGCCTAAAGAACTTATGGATAGATTGTTGGCTAGGTGGAATTATGTTCTCAAGGAAGAGAAACAAATAAGGGAAAGAGACCTAGTTTCAGTCATGCCACCTGAATCTAAGATGGAAGAGATTCAAGAAATGATGGAGAAACATTCCAACAGGTTCTCCCCAAAGCTAAGAGCCTACGAGGTGCTAAAGGGGCATCTAATTGAACTTGATAGAAATAGTGAGGATAAATGGATAAAGATACTTAATGTATATAAAAGAGATTCAAGCCCCGAGCCACAAGCAACTCTTACCAACAAGCCACTCAATGCTGAAGATCAGGCTAAACTGAGCCCAAAGAACATTACTATAGCTGATGATGAGGATGTAAATGAAGCATCATAGAACACAACAGGTAACAAAGATATGGACACTCCAAATGAAACATGTCCAGATAATACTATCATTGATATTATCGAAGGATATCCTAGAGATGAGAAAGAGATCCTAGAGATGAGATACAAAAAGATGAAGATGTCACTGTTGTCCCAACCCAAACCAATGAATAAGACACAACTACTAATACTGCACAGGTGAATATACTAGGCCAAATCCCATTATTGATACAAGCTATCAATATAATCTCAGAAAAGGAGAAGTCACCTGACAAAGAAACAAGCATCCCTGTAGATAAGGGTAATGATGATAAGAAAGAGACAACCGGTGAATAGGTAGTCACCGGTGGAGAAAAAAATGTTACAAATATAGATCACATACAAAAAGATGGAAATCACACCAAAAAGGATGCACAAATGAAAGACACAAATGAAGTGCAAAAATAGAAAGGTGAAAAAGATAAGCCAGTTGATACCACTCCTAAGGACACCGAAGGAGATACTTCAGATACACCAAAGGTTGATGAGGAGACATCCACACACAACCAAAAGGAAAACCCTGAGAAGCAAGAAAAGGGTACAACACCACCAAAGCCTTCATCTAGCACATCAGACCAAGCAAAAAAACTTGCTATGGTACTACATACAGGTGCATCTCATAAGAAGAAGAAATCCAAGAAGAAAAAGTTAGAAGTAACACTTGACGAAATCATTGAGATACCCAAGTGTGATCCAACTAGTTTGGATTATGAATCTCTCCATGAATATGGAGAAATTTGTCAAAGAAAAGATTTACAAGAAAATCTTAGAAAAGAGCACAGGGACTCTCTAGTGATGGAAAATACAAGAGATATCTTACACCAAATAGTTCCTGACATTGATGTTGATCATAATGCTCCCATTCTAGATCAACTTGCCATTCTAACCGAAGACATCAAAACTAAAAATGTAGATGCAGAAAAATCCATTGAAGAATGAGCAGAGCAAACATATTAGTACAAATTAACTGAAAAGATCAACCAAGAAGTGGCAGAAAATAAGGTAAAGCTTTCTGAATTAGAAAATGAATTGACCCTATCATTTTAGAAGCATTAGCCTTAATTCAAAAGTTGTACACCTTAGAGAAATTCACTAAGGAAATTAGTGATAAGATAGGAAAGACAGATTCTGATCTAAATGCAAGTTCACAAAGTCTAACCACAGATGACAATGCAATCAAACTGCATTATGACAAGATTATAGAAATCTAAAGGTTGAGACAAGAAATTTGGGAAGTAGAATCAGAGTTTAGAGATGAGGTTACTGAGCTATAGGCTCAACTATTTCCAAACCTTACACTTCTGCAACAACACATGACTTCGGCAAGACAACTAATTGCCACCCCTGAGATGTCTGTAGCAGACAACATCTATGATATGCATGCCAGAATTACACTAGAGAACATGACTCTTGAGCACCTTAAGGAGAAATGGTAGAAAATGATGGAGGATATGAAGACTTCTCATTCCCATATTTTTGATAAGTTGTAAGTATACACCTTTTCCCTTACTATCAAAAAAGGGGGAAAATGATATGTACACTACATATATAAAAAGGGGGAAATGATGATATGTACAATAGTAAAGGGAGAATGACATGAAGATAAGGTGAAAAGGGAATATAGTATAAAGGAAAGTATACATGTATATACATATACTATACTGGCATATACATAGGGGGAGTCATAAATGAAAAAGTAAACACATGGTGTACATACTACATAGTTTAGTATTTTACACATATCAATTTTTGATACTAATGTCAAAGGGGATTGAAGACAATAATTTTGCCATTAGTATATATGCAAAGGGAAAATAGTTCTTTGAACCATCGGTAACACTACACCGAAAGATAGATTTCAATTCAAACTGAAAGTGTTAAGTTCAAGAGAAACCCGACAAGCAGATTACATTGTAAATCAAAAGAGAAGAAAATCAGAGGAAATTGATAGAGAAAGGGAACCCGACGGATAGTTCATAGAAGGAACACTGAAAGAATTTTAGAGAAACCCAAGCATCAGACACCAAAAGTCAGTTATATCCCAAGAAAAGTGGATCTGACTTATGTGCTTGTGAAAATGGGTACCTGCAAGCTGCATGACAAACATACACTTCAATAGATCCTTATATGGTTAGCGGGTTAGAAAACAAGAAATTTGAAAACAATAAACAACTACACTAACGTAAATTGATCCATTGCCTTTTAGTAGGCAAGAGTATGAGCTTACTCTCAGGTCATCGCAAGCTCAGTGACTACACCAATAACCTAAACAAAGGATTTTTAATCTAGATTAAATGCTCTAAAATGGTAGATGCAGGATGCAGATTTGTGGTTAATCCAAGCTACTTAAGATTCCATTTTAAAGCACCAAATTGATTGTGTATGGATTCGTTTTAAAAACACCAAATTGAAAATGTGCTCTAAATTAGATTTGCATTCTTGAAAGTAATATCAACAATTAAAGCTAAATGATTAATGCTAAGAATGCTAAAACATAAAAAATTGCATAATAACAATGCAAAAATTAGGATGCTTTGTGAAGGAAATGAGTTTCTCTTTTATAGAAATCTCTCTCGAATCGACGATCGAGATCGAAAGAAAATAGTGGCTCAGATTTGATTGAAGAAGCACAATCCATGTGCAAAGAATGTGATTGGTTGACAGAGTCAGTTGATTGAACTGAATGATCAGTATTTTTGGAAACTTCCATATTCAGTTCTCAGTTAACTGAAATGTTTCCAAAATGATAAATAGTGGATAATTAGTTAATTGAGTGGAACTAGATTGTTTCCATTTTGATAATCAGTCAACTAAATTTGATGATTTCATATGCATTTTTAATAATTTAAATGATTTTGAATGCATATTTGTTTTTATTAATTAATTTAATTCCCTTTTTTGATTTAATTGACAATTTAGCAATTTTATTTAATTAATATATTAAAATATCAATTAAATAATTAACATAAGGTTTATTTGCCAATGCAATGTGATTTTAGGGATTAATTAATTAATCAAGTAAGATGATTGATTAGGACCTAGGGTTTAGGTCAGATTAGTTCAAATTTGATGAATTTCCTGTTTGATTTAGGACTTAGGGTTTATCAAGATTAGGGTTTCTTGATTAATTGTTGAGATTGGGGGTCTAGGGTTTAGATGACCATTTTTATGTGATTACATTTGCCCCTATCTGAATTGATGTGTGATCAACACATTGATTCAAAGACTTTTTAGCGAGAAGAGCCTGAATAGTTTGATTTGAAATGATGAAACCATTCTTTTGAAGAAGAAGACCGACTTCGAGCTTGATTGGACAAAGATCAATCAAAGGATATAAAACAGAATGCTCAATTTGATTTGAAGTGATGAAAATGAACATCTATCAAGAACACTTAAACCTTTTGATTGGTTTGAATGAATAACCATTTTGATTTGAAGCAATGAAACTGATTACCATTAAGAGATTTGATTAGTAAGAAAATTGACTTGATTTGAAGCGATGAAGACAATTTTATCAATGTATCTGGTTTCAATAATGAATAGCTGGTATAAGACTGATCTTGTTTGGTTTCAAGTGTATTCACCACTGTATAAGACCATTGATTAGGTTGCCTTTGATTTAAGATGATATCAACTTGATTTGATGCGATGAAGTTGAGATGCCCCAAGCAATGGGGTTTTAATTGAGGATGCAATCACTGGAATGTTGATGTCATGATCCTGCCCCATCGGGAGAAAAATAAAAATATGGCAAGGTGCCCTAGTGATGAGAAGAAATTTGATTGATAACATGATGCAAGAAGAAGATGATCTGATTAGAAAGAGGTCCCAAGTGGTTAGGACAAAATTTGTACTTGATGAGAGGACATGTTTGACTTAGATTGACCAAAAGTATGATACATGGATTGAATAGAAGAAAATTGTGAGAGATTTCCATTGGTTGGAGTCCAAAAGATTGATTGTGCAAGAGGTCAGTTGCAGTTGACTGAAAAAGTCAAATGCCAAAAATGACAAGCAAGATGGTTTTAGATTTTGATCCTGAAAATGGAATTAGGATAGTCAAATTAGCAAGGGGTGTCATGTTTACACACAACTGACCACTTGACAATGAGAAGATTGATCGATAAGAACCTCAGATCCTTCACATTGGAGAGAGATAAAGTTATTATGTAGATTTTGACACCATGTAGATGCAGATGCAAGACTAACATGAATGCAACCTAAGGTGTAGTCACTGAACTTTTAGCATTGAATTTTTTTTCATCAACGAGCATTTTTGGAACATCGGAGTCGATACAATCGTTACTAGTGCCATTGTGACCATAAGAATATGAATATTAATTTCATCAGATAAGATATGAGAAACTAACATAAGCATCAGTGCACAAAAGCTGATATCACCTAAATGTTGTTTCCAATTGATGTTGCAAGAGTACACCAGTATCGAGGCATTCAAAGCCAAGCTAACCATGAGCGTGATCTTGCGTAAACAAGTAGAGCAATAATAGTCAAGGAGATAGTTCTGACCTCACCTTGGCGTACAAGTAAATGTGATCGAGGGATGTAAGGCTTTTTTGCCTTAATACAGGAGCTCTTATCACATACACCTAGTTTATTTGACATTGCAAGGTCATCGGGACCACACCAACAAGTAGTAGAAAAATAAAAGATGAACAAAAATAATGAAAACAGACAACATACAAATAGAAGTTCAGTATACTTAAGCCAGTTTCAAAGTTTTTGCATGTGTATATGTAGGAGGTGTTGAGAAACATCATCATGCTGGTGAGTGCAATATGTTTGATTTCTATTGATCTATCATTTATGTTTGCAATATCCAATGTGTGTTAAAAAATAGATGTGTCCAAAGATAGTGTTAAGAAACACCTTTGATTGTGGTGTTGAGAAACACCTGTTTGCGTCAGTAGCGAGTTGTCCTTCTGAAATGAAAATATTACTGACTCTGGTGTAAGCCAAAGATGTGATCATATTTGGGGACCCATGCCCATATTAGAAAATGATGATAACTAACTTGACTCATATTGCAATGACAAAGCCGATTCAATTACCCCTAGGTTATGACTCCAGATCAGTTTCAAGCCAGGAGGGTTCTCAGAAGGACCAAAGTGTCACGAAAGTGACTGAAAGATATTTACAAACTAAAGCAAATGATTGTGAAGGCTGAGCATTGATAAATGGAGTGATAAGTACAAGAGGTGCATGTTTACCAAGTTTTCACCTACTTGGCAAAGATTCTATTTTTTCTACCATGGCGCCTATTTACCAAGTTTTCACCAAGGAACTTTTTCTTCTTTTTCAAATTTTTTGTATTTTTCCATTTTTTGATTTTTTTAATTGATGCATCAAGGCACCTATTGTTAGGTTTTCACCAAGATGATCATTTTTTTCAGGATTTTTTCAATTTTTAGATTTTTTTAGGATCATAGGTATGTACATGGTGCTAATCATCAAGAATGCCTTAGGTGTAGAACTTCTTCAGATGGAGAGTGTTGATGGGGTCCCAGAGCGGTTCTCCTTCAGGTGTGGAGAGTTGATAGGATCCAGAGCCAAATTCTCTAGTAGTGATGTAAGGATCCATCCAGTTGGGCTCAAACTTCCCCTTCTATTCTCCATGTGACTGATTGTGGGGATTTTCTTTCAACATAAGGTCGCCCACCTGAAGTTCTCTAGGTATGAATTTCTTGTTGTATCCTCTTCACATTATTTTCAAATAAGCTCTAAGGTGATCAAAGGCTACTTTCTGACATTTATCCAGCAACTCTAGTTCTTAGAGTCTCAAAACTCTGTATTCTTCATCTAGGATAAGTCTGCGCAAAGAAACCCTAAGAGACAAGATCTCAACCTCTAGGGGTAAGACTGCTTCTGCCCCATTTACCAGTGAAAATGGGGTTGCATCTGTAGATGTTTTGATGCTTGTTCTATAAGCCCATAATGTAGGATTGATTTGCAGGTGCCAATCCCTTCCAGAGCTCTTAACCATATGATGCAAGATTTTCAGCAAATTTTTATTTGAGGCCTTAGCCTGTCCATTACCTTGCAGGTAATATATGGAAGAATAGTGTTGTGTGATTTTGAATTTTGCCTACAACTCATCTATGGTGTTGTTTTTAAATTGTTCTCCATTGTCAGTGATGATGGAGGAAGGTATGCCATAGTGAAAAATGATGTAGTTCAAGATGAACAATGAGACTTAATGTCTAGTCACTTTAATGAGTGGGACTACCTCAACCCACTTGGTGAAATACTCAGTAGCTGTAATAATGAACTTGTGTCCATTAGAAGATGAGGGGTGGATCTGCCCAATGAGGTCAAATTCCCATTGTTGAAAGGGCCAGTGTGTGACAAAGGGAATGAGCTACCTTGCTAGAGCATGGATAAGGTTGCCATGCATCTGGCATTTCTTACAAGCTTTTGCAAACCTAATAGCTTCTTTCTCCATATATAGCCAATAATACCCCACTCTAAGAAGTTTTCAGGCTAGAGTCAGACCGTTAGAATGAGAACCAAAAATTCCGTTGTGGACTTCAGACAACGCATGTTTGGACTCTTCTTTTTCTAGCTATCTAAGAAAAGTACTGTCTAATCCTCACATATACAAATAATTGGCCATGAGAACATACTGTGAGGCATTGCAGATGAGGTGTCATTTTTCATTTCTGGTTAGTCCATCAGGAATGAACTAATAGGGCAGGTAAGAGTAGACATGGTGATAATAGGAGGATTCATGCTCAATGACTGAACATACCATTTGGGATTCAAGGGAGTTGTAAGAAGGGAAATAGATTTCTTCCACTAGGAAATCATAGTGGAAGTCTTCCTCTTGTTTTTGCGAGGATGCTAATGTATCCATGGAATTAGCTTCCCTATTCTATGTTCTTGGGACCTACTAGAATGTGATGAAAGTGAAATATTTCTTAAAGTCATCAACCATTCATTTATAACACATGAGTTTATTATCCTTAGTCTGGTATACATAGTTAATTTGGTTGATTACAAGTTGAGATTAACCATGGACATGTAACTCAGAAACATTCCATTCAAGAGCCAATTTGATTCCATTTACAAGTGCTTCATATTCTTCTATGTTGTTTGTATAAGGAAACAAGAGCTTGTATGCCTTTGGAATGGAATAGTTTTGAGGAATCAGAAAACAAATCCTGGAACCTAAACCTTGTTGTGTGAAGGATCCATTGAAGAAAATTTTCCAGGATCTGTGAGTGATGTGCAAAATAGATCCATCTGGTAACTCAACATTTATTGGTTCATTTTCCTACAGTGGAGCATCAGCCAATTGATCTGCAATTGCTTTCCCTTTGATTGATTTACGCTCAATGTACTCTATGTCAAATTAACTAAGAAACATAACCCATTTATTTAATCTTCTAGTGAGGGTAGCTTTACTTAGGAGATACTTCAAAGGGTCAATTTTAGCCACTAGTTTGACTGAGTGGGCCAGCATGTAGTGTCACAGTTTCTGAGATGCAAAGACTACTGCTAGGCACACTTTCTCGATCATAGAGTAGTTCATCTCATAGAATACCAATGTTCTACTAATATAGTAGATAGAACGTTCTTTCTTATTTTCATATTCTTGTGCTAGAAGTGCCTCCAGTGACGTTGAGGTGGATGAAATGTATAGAATCAGTGGTTTGCCTTGTTGAGGTGGCATGAGTACTGGTGGGTTTTCCAGGTACATTTTGATTTGAGAGAAAATTTTGTCACATTATTCACTCTATTGATAAGTAATTCCCTTTCCTAGAGTCTTGGTAAATGGTTGTGCTCTATTAGCCAACTGTGAGATGAACCTTCTGATAGACTAGATTAGCCCTTGGAGTTTTCTCATCTGACTGATGTTCTTAAGAGGTGGCATTTCTAGTATCGCTCGTACCTTTTCAGGATTGACATCTATGCCTTTAGATGAGATAATGTAACCCAATAGCTTGCCAGATGTAACACCAAATGCAAATTTCTTGGGATTCAACCTTAACTTGAACTTTTCCATTCTATCCATGATTAGGCCTAAGTCTTGTAGGTGCATAGATTGTTTCATTATTTTAGCAAGAGTATCATCCACATAGTCTTCCATGGTTTTGTGCATTATATCATGGAAGATAGTTGTTACTCCCCTTTGATAGCTAGCTCATGCATTTTTCAAACCAAAAGGAATGACATTCCAACAGAATGTTCCCCAAGCGCATGTGAAGGTAGTCTTCTCTTGATCCTCTAGTGCAATCATGATTTGGTTATACCTAGAGAAAACATCCATGAGAGAATACATTTCATACCTAACAGTCATGTCTACAATTATCTCAATGTTAGGTAAAGGAAAGTCATCCTTTGGACATGCTTTGTTTAGATCCCTAAAGTGCAGACTCTGATAGATTTGTCTAGCTTTGATACTATTATGATGTTGGAGATCCATTATGTATAATCAATAGCTCGGATGAATCCAACTTTGAGAAGTTTTTCCAGTTTAGCCTTGATTAGTAATGCAACATGGGGGTGCATTTTTCAAAGTTTTTTCTTTACTGGTTTTACTCCAAGAGATATTGAGAGATGGTGCATGATAAGATCTAGATCTAAACCAGGCATATTTGAGTATGTCCATGCAAATTTTATCTTCTTCTCTTTAAATAAATTAGTGAATTCCTTGAGCTCTTTTGCAGACAAGGATTTAGCCACATGAATGATGTGGGGGTGTTCCTCTTTACCAATATTCACTGGTTGAGTTGGCTCTATGAGAATGAATGATTGTTCCTGTAAAAGACTAGGCAAGACATCAAGCATCCCATTCTCAGTTGCCTCAGAGAGGTTTTCACCTTTGGATGCATCTTTTCTTTTTACTGTTTTGGGTTTAGAAACTGCCATAATGTGGTTTTCACCTTCAAACCCTTTTCTTTTTTTCATTTTTATTTTATAACTGAGATACTTGATGTTTTCTTCAGTCATGCTCACACTAGGTTCACTAGTGGAAGAAGTGATAGGTTCAACAATGTTAAGATAGTAGGCTAAAGTATAGTCATTGAGGAATGTAGGCATTTCAGCAGGTTGTCCCTATAAGTACCGATCAATGAGTTCAGGATGCTTTAGTGGTAAAGGTTCGATGGGTTTGAGGGCGTTCATGGTATGTTCATCATAGACAATGAATGTTAAGTAGATTCCTAGAACCAAACCTTGTATAGACGTGTTCAAATAAAAAAGAGCCCTAATGACATCATTGAAGCCCATGTCAGAAATAAGAGGTCCTAATTGGTCACACCTAACATCTAAGCCCTCACCTACTTCGAGCATGGGTACATATCGCTGAACTGTATCCACCTCTTTGTCTAAAGTGCCTTCTGAAAGACTGTCAAAATTATATTTATCGGAGTCCATTTCATCATTAATTTCCATATCAAGGACATGAGTGAAATCTACTCTTTTTCCCCCAGTTTGGATGATATCTGTCTAAAAACTCTACTATGGTAAGAATCCTTTCTTCTGTATCTTGGTCTTGTTTAGATGTAGTAGTCTCTGACTGATCATAAGTCATTGGTGATTCCTCTAGAACACACTCTTCAGTAGCATTGACCTGGGGTGTTTCTTCTTCAAAGAGAAGAGCCAGGATGTTGGGAGGAATAGGAGAAGGATACCCATCCTCCTCATTGGAATTGTTAGAGTCATCCCACTTGGGAGTGGGTGTGTCAGCTCTTTGTGCTGTTGTGTTCTACACTTCTTCATCTAAATGAACCTGATGTCTCTTTCCTTTATCTAGAAAATTCTTTGATCTTTGCACTTTCCTGGATAAGAACCCTATACTAGTTGTGTCTCTAGGATGTTTGAATTCAACAGAGATTGGTTCTTCAAGTCCATTTTGTTTACATCTAATGGGTCCTTTACCTGAATAACCCATTTTATAAGCCAGCTCATACCCCACTCCAAATGTTTCCAGGGATATTTCACATTGTTTGACCTAATTATTTTTAGGTTCCTTATATATCCAATCTAGAATGACTTGTTCTTCTTTTTCATCATTTAATGGTATGTTGGATTTAACATAGTCACCATCATAGATTTCTTGGGGTGTTGTTGGTTTCATTTTTTCCAAAGGTCTCCCATAAGACCTAGGTGATGTGGGAAGAGATGTGATTGAAAGTACGGGTTCCACTGTGTATCCACCCATACCAGTGTCATTTATCTTAAGTTTCTTTTGCATTTCCTTCAGCAAATTCATGGCTGATTCAAATTTGGACACCTTTCTATTATGTGGGACTAGAGTGTCCGCTGCTTGTCTTAATGTGTTACAGGCATAACTAGTGTCTGCAGGATTAGTTACCTCTAAACCATTGAATGGGAACTTGACGTACTGATGGAATGGTGATGGCATTGACTGCATCTCATGGATCCAGGGTCTTCCCAATAGGATATTGTAGGCTAGAGGGAGATCCTAAATTTGGAAGGCAAAATCCCTCTCAACAGGACCCACTCAGATTGGTATAGTGACAAGACCTTTAGAAAATCTCTCTTGTTCATCATATGCCTTGATAGTGATTTTATTTTTAGGATCAATGACATTTTATGAAAAGCCTAGTTGCTCGATTAACCTATATGTGCAGATGTTCAAACCTACACCTCCATCTATCAAGACTCATCCAACATGATGTTTTTGGATCATGACTTTGATATGCAAGGGGGGATTGTGTGGATGACTTAAAGAGTTGTCATCTTCTTATGAGAATAATAGGTAATGTGGTGAGGTTAAGTGACCCACCATGGATTGAAACCCATCTAGATCCAAGTCCTAAGGGACATTGGTAGTTGATAGCACTTTATCCAGGACCTCTCGGTGAGATGGAGAGAGTTTGAGTAATTCAAATATTTAAATTTGGGAAGATATTCTCTACAGTTTATCGACGATGCTATAGTCCGCAGTATTGGATGAAGTCGGTTGTGTGGACTGTGAGACTTTAGAGGTACCCATAGCATATTTTTTTCTAAGAGGTATCCAGGATTTGGATACCAATAGTTTATTGGAAGATGATGAAGGGTTGGAAGATCTGGAACCCCCTAGGGTGACCTTTGCTTGTGCTCGGGTCACTGCGTTGGCCAATCGATACTCTTTCTCTTTCTTTTTGACAATGAATACATTGAAAAATTCAGAATGAGATGGCTCAAGAATTTTAATGATGTTGTAGTCATCATTAGAATAAGTGTGATTGATTTGAGTACCTTTCTTAGAATTTTCTCCCTTGTGATGTTCTGGGAAAGGATCTTTGAATGCCTTATGACTAACATTCTTGTTGTGATTATAAACTGTAATTATTTTGTTATCAATGAGATCCTGGATCTCATGTTTAAGCCTCATGGAATTTTTTGTGATATTTCCTTTGTTTCTATGGTATTGATAGAAATAATTGTCTCTCCACCATTTAGGTTTTTCCTCTGGATCATATGGTTTGGAGTTTTCTAGCAAAGTGATCAGCTTGTTTTCCAATAGATTCTTAAGTGCAGATTTGTAGGAATCTTCTAAAGAGTCAAAGTCTCATTTGTGTTTAATCCATGGTTTGTATTTCAAAAAATTGCTGACCCCTTTAGAGGAAGAAGATTTAGTGGTACTTTCAAAATATTTTAGGGCCTTTGAGCCACTTGTCAGATTGAAGGCTCCTGGTTTTGATTGGGGAGCAGAATGATTGACTACTTTGTCATTTACCACATGATTTTTTTTTGTTCCAATATTTAGTTTTATCTTTAGAGTTGGAACCAAACTTGTTTTCCTTATAGAGGGTAATTTCACCCTTTTTAACAAGTACATCTTCTATTTTTATTGCATTTTCCATCATTTTCTTGAAAGAGGGTGGACATTGCATCTAAAGGGGATAGTTTACTTCTAGAATTAGAACACTAGAAAAAATATCCATATTTTCAGATTCAGGCATGATTCGTGGATATCTAGAAAACATCTTTCTCCATCATTGAAGAAAGGTTAGAAAGGGTTCTCCCATGTTTTTCTTTGTGATTCATAAATCAATCATCATCACAGAATGTTGGATATTATAAGAGTACTATTGCAGGAACAGATTCATCAGCTCATCAAAAGTTTTGATACTAGTGGGTAAATTTGAGAACCACTCCATAGCCTGACTACTCAAACTCCAAGGAAAGAGACGCATAAGATATGTCTCATAATGCTTAAATTTTTTACAAAGAGCACAAAATTATTGGATGTGATCTTGTGGATCAGAGTGACCATTGTACTTATCAAATCGTGGGATTTCAACTCCGCGCGGGAACAAAGGTAAGTACAAATCTTTATCAAAAGGAAAAAGATAGATTGTGTTTAAGGAAAACTCTGTGTTGGGATTTTCCTTTTCCTTTTTGAGTTCTTATAATTCCATTTGCAAATTTTTCATTTGTTTATCCATGATCATCATGGGAGTCTCTTCTTCTTTAGCAATGATATCCTCAGCTTTGAAGGAAGGCAGAATTTGAGCGCCTTGCTCTGCTAGGTCAAGGAAATATTGTTCCTTATCTTGATTTATGATTTTTTTTATGAGTTTTACAAACCTCTCATCCTGGAGACATTCATCAATCTCTTCCGCATCAGGTTCTGATGCACTTGAGGAGTGGTGACTATAGAGGTCTCTTTGTCGAGACCTACCTTGACTTTGTCTTTCTGCCGACATCCTAGGACTAGGTAGCTTGTTCTACGGGGATTCTCTTCCAAAAAGAGGATTCTCTCCAAAAAAGGATTTGTCTTCAAATGGGAATCCTTGTTTGTGAAGTTCCTTAAACTGACTTCTAGTTCGCACATGCATAAATAAGTTGATTCGCCTAACCGACACTGTGGTGATATATAAAGTGTTGTCTAAGTCCAAGACCAAAGAGACCATGTGATAAACGTCCAACTAAGGAGGAGATAGAAAAGACTCTGATCTTGAGTCAAGGTTAACAAACCTTCTCTCACAACCTAGAATAAGGACAGTGTAGACAAAGACTGATAAGATTTGAACAAAGGACTGGTCAATTGGACAAGCGTAACGACATGAGATTTCAAGACAACAATGGGTTGGACCGACAAAAGATCATAGTCAAATATGAACTAGTAGAAGCATTATGACAGCGTAGACCTCATAACACATTGAACGTAGTAGGATAGACTCATGAAAAGAAATTTTTTTGACAAGTTTCTGACAGATCGTTAAAATTTCAGACGAGATATGATAGACAAGTACCTAAAGTGTACAGTTTTCCAGATTGTTTGATTTTTGTTGTTGTTGTTGTTTTTTAAGTGAACACTCACACTAGACACATCAAGAAACCCTTAACTAGTCAAGAACATCAAACAAACCCTATTCCTAGGTAGCGAGAAATGGACAATACTTGTTTGAATCCTCTTACAATAAAATACCCATTCAAGTCGGACAGTTAGAATCTTGGCAGCACTGGCTCCCCTCCACGACACACACTTCTCGGGCCTACCAAGGTTCAAATTTCTCAAGATCTGAGGATCCTGATAAATTTATTGTCTCAACAAGAGGGGTACATGAGAGGTTTCTTAGGCATGCACATCTCACAATGCCCATATCAACAAGTAGAAAAGGATTTTGGCCACTATCTAAAAAGCGTTTTAGTAAGGGTCTTTGTTTGATTGTATCCTTTATGTTTGTGCAAGCGCAATTCAGGCTACTAACCCCACAGAGCACCTTAGCACAAGTAGTTCATGATATGTGATTGAGACCTAGAGGCCCTACTTTGTGTTAGGTGAGAGCCGAGTATAATCTCAAATGCCACTTATCTTCCGAGGCTTTGGTCTTGAGGAAGCATTTTTATTATAGTGAGTTGAAGAAACTTGGGGTTAGCTTGTTCTCACTTGGGTCATTCTCCAAGGGTGAGTACTTTTTCCCACTTGGAAAGTCCCTCTAAAGTTGCAGAACTCAAATGACGAATGACAATAATGTTTCTGGATTTCTGATCATCCCAAAAGGGTGAGAGCATAGTTTCCTGACATTATTTCCATCCCTAAAACACTAGATAGAAGTTCATTTTAAAAAGTCTTGCATGTGCATTCCTATTCTAATAAAACAAAAACAATATGCAAGCACAATGTTTAGCGTTCTATCAATCAAGGCAACCTGCAAGATGATTTGTTAGTAGTATATGTTTTCATCTTCTTTTTCAACTTCCTGCAAACCACTGTTAGGTTGAAATCAACAAGATAAGCCAAAGAATAACAAAGCCCAAAACTCGTCAACATTAGAAAATCCAAAAAATCAAAAAACTGATTGCATATTCAGAAACTAGACAAATAATCAAGCACTTTCAAAAAAAATGCACCCAAAAACATTACTGTATGAGCCCGAACGAGGCTTTGGAAGCTACAAAATGGGGGATTAGGCAGGTATAGTCATCAAAATCTGAAATTTATGATAAATCCAGAAAGAAAAAAAAAATCCCACCACAGTGATCTTTGGGAAAATCTACCCAAAATTAAAAAAAAATGCTCCAGAAAAGGACCTAAAACAAGCAAGTTATAACATTTTAAAGTTAGGGTGCAAAACCAAAACTGTATATGGTGAAGGCAAGGATTTTCAAAATGCTGCTAATGTCATCATTTCTTGTGTTTAAATTTGATGGTCTAGTGGTTTTTATAGAAATCCAATAACCCAGCTATTTGACGGCTAGATGGGTGTCAAATTTAACATTGCCAAATGTAATGTGGCAAAAAACATTAAAATATGTCTAGCTAATTTTAAATTATCACATGTGCCTTAAATGACAAATAGAGGACCTTGAATACAAAATGTTTTGGAAAATGACATGGCTTAATCATACATGACTTAATTTTACACGGCAAGCCCTAAATTTTTCAGCCACAGAACCTTCCCGTGTCGTGCAACAACAAGATTTTTTTTCTTTAAAGTAGACTCCTCATTTCATTCGATGGCAATGAACTTGTTTCTCATTCATTTCATGACTTCTTTGAGTATGGGATTTAGAAGAAAATGATTACTAGGAGATAAAATCGATGAATCAAACTGCCTACCTAGGTTAGTAGCCGTGGGCTGTAGGGAAGATAGAAGTGGTGTGCAGAGGTGGTGGGAAACAGAAGAGGCGCGAGGAGATGGGAGGAGTGCTGCGGTGGGGACGTAGTTGCATGGGAGAGGTAGTATGTGGTGAGTGGAGTTGAGCAGAGGGAATCAAGTAGAAGGGACGAGAGGTTAGCAGTGCGGGGTTAGAAGCATTGTGTGGGGGCTGCGGGTTATGCACAGTGATGGAGGTGCAACAGACCAGGATACGTAGCCATGGAGGTAAGAAGAGTGGAGGAGATATAGCAGAGTGGAGGTGCATAGAGAGTGGTCAAATAGAGCTGCATGGTGGGGTGGAGAGATAACGTGGGCTAGGGATGCTGTGGGTATAAGGGTTTTTAATCCCACATTGACTAGGCATGGGTAATTTTAGCTTTTTAAATAAGCAAACTAGTGTAATGTAATACTAAGCAAAACACGCGAGCTTGGGCTTAGGAGAGGCACAAGTTCTAGGTAGTTGAAATGAAAAGGATCAAATACACATAAGGAATAATATGTAGAGGGTTATGAAGGGTTAGACCCTATCAAAATTTTTAAAATAATCTATTCTTTCTTCCTTGATTTGTGTGTAGACAGAGGATCTGCCTCAGTTTGTGTGTAGATGGCTGTATGACCTCTATATGTAAATTATTTTTGCCACAGATTTAGTTTTTGGAAAAGTATGGGTGTATTTATAGTTGTTTCAAATGATGGACTCAGATTTTGCTCAAAATGAAGGTGTAGGTAGGGTTTGGCTCAAAGTAATATTTGAGCCCCACGGTGGGCACCAAAAATGTGACATGTGAAAATGGGGACCTGCAAGCTGTACGACAAACACACACTTCAATAGATCCTTATATGGTTAGCGGGTTAGAAAACAAGAAATCTGAAAACAATAAACAACTACACTAACCTAAATTGATCCATTGCCTTCTAGTAGGCAGGAGTATGAGCTTGCTCTTAGGTCATCGCAAGCTCAGTGACTACACCAATAACCTAAACAAAGGATTTTTAATCTAGATTAAATGCTCTAAAATGATAGATGCATGATGCAGATTTGTGGTTAATCCAAGCTACTTAAGATTCCATTTTAAAGCACCAAATTGAATGTGTATGGATTCATTTTAAAAACACCAAATTGAAATTTTACTCTAAATTAGATTTGCATGCTTGAAAGTAATAACAATAATTAAAGCTAAATGATTAATGCTAAGAATGCAAAAACATAAAAAACTATATAATAACAAAGCAAAAATTAGGACCTTGGTGAAGGAAATGAGTTTCTCTTTTATAGAAATCTCTCTCGAATTGACGGTCAAGATCGAAAGAAAAGAGTGGTTCAAATTGGATTGTAGAAGCACAATCCATGTGCACAGAATGTAATTGGTCGACAAAGTCAGTTGACTGAACTGACTGATCAGTCTTTTTGGAAACTTCCATATTCAGTTCTCAGTTAACTGAAATGTTTCCAAAATGATACATAGTGGAGAATCAGTTAACTGAGTGGAACTGGATTGTTTCCATTTTGATAATCAGTTAACTGAATTTGGTGATGTCATATGCATTTTTAATAATTTAAATGATTTTTAATGCATATTTGTTTTTATTAATTAATTTAATTCCCTCTTTTGATTTAATTGACAATTTAGCAATTTTATTTAATTATTATATCAGAATATCAATTAAATAATTAACATAAGGTTTATTTGCCAATGTAATGTGATTTTAGGGATTAATTAATTAATCAAGTAAGATGATCGATTAGGACCTAGGGTTTAGGTTAGATTAGTTCAAATTTGATGAATTGCCTGTTTGATTTAAGACTTAGCGTTGATCAAGATTAGGGTTTCTTGATTAATTGTTGGGATTGGGGGTCTAGGGTTTAGATGACCATTTTTATGTGATTAAAAATGGTTGAAATTATATTTATTTCATTTTAATGGTTAATCCATTATTTTTTGGTTGAATAGGTGATTGGAGGTGAGACATTGGACAAGCCCTAGTTTTAAGTGTTGTTTGAAGCCAATTTTAGGATTTTGGGTTTGTAGAGACCATAGGGTCAAAAGAAGTTGATAATATTCCATTTGGGGTCATTTTTGAATATTTTTGAAAGTATTGGAGTTAGGTATTAATTTTAAGATACAGTTATTTTGTTAAATGAACACTTTTAGGCTTTCTGACAAGGTATTGTCAGAGTTTTAAGTAATTTGGTTCAAAAAAAAAATATTTAAGCTTTTGGTATGTTAGAGATAAGGATAATGGGTATCTAATAATGTAATTTTTCATAAATTTTTTTGGGAAAGTTTGAAGTACAAGAGAAAGTTGGGTCATTGTTGGGCTACTAGAAAGCCTTGGCCTAATAGGGCAGTTTGGAGAGTTAGGAGTGTTGGGTGTGGGTTTGATCTATATAACCTTTTGAATCCACTTGGATTCTGCATAAAAAAACCAAATACACCAACTTTGGGCATTGGGAGGTTGTTTGATCACTTGGAAGCATTAGTGTGGCTTGTTGGCTATTAGGACTAGTGTATAACCCATTCATCTTTCAACTTGTTTCATCTTTCCACCCAACCCTGTACATCATTATGACTCCCCATTGGTATATATAATATAATAATTCTCTCCCTTTATTTAATTTCTCATGTACTTCTGATCTACTTCTCCATATACTTCCCCTATACACATTCTCTCCCTTTGACAACAATGTCAAAGATACAAAACTCAAATATGTACAATAATACAAATCTTACTTACATCCTGTCAAAGATAAACTTTAAATTTATCTTTTTTGAGTTCAAGGATGTTTCCCATGACTTCTAAAAGTGTCCCAAAGAAATAATTTTCCTAAGCAAGCTAGAAGCTAGCTCTTCCATGTTGTCTAGAGTATTCCCGTCTGGTAAGGCAAGTATAACTTCTTCATTCTTCACATTATATTGTATGAAATCCACTATAGGTGATAAATAGGATTGTATCTCAAGTAGGTTAAGCACCCTATTGTCTTGATCATGCTTTATGTACTTCACCTTATGTAATTATTTTTTCACCTGACCACTGTAAATAGTGGTTGAGCTTAAAATAGGATCAAGCTGACTGATTAAGCTATCTAGTTCCTTATGAGATTCAACAAATGACCTACATCATTCAATGTAGACTTGAATTCCTTCACCAAATCTATCATTTTGTTCTGATTTGTATTAATCATTTCCATGATCTTCTTCTCCAAGTTCTCTTTTGTAATTTTTACAGTCGTTGTCTATAAATCCAGGCCTTGATCTAAAATTTCCTTGATCATAGTAACCATATGATTAATCATAGGATATTATTCATCACACTCTATCTTAGGCACTAACCCAGCTAGAATATCTCTAGCTAGCCTCAAAAATCTTGTCTTCTTCTTAGATCTCATCTTGTCTCTTTTAACCTTTTTCCTCAATTGTTTCGAGTATTTCATCAGTTCCTTAGGCTTCAATTTGGTTATGTATACCATTGTGGTAAGTGTTTCTTCCTCTTCTAATTCCGCTTCTTCTTCTTCTTCAAAAACTAGCACCGACTTCTACCTCTTCTTCTCACTTAACTCACCGAGACTCAATTTTCTTTTTACATTAAATTCTTCTTCAACCTCTTTTTGAGTGTGCTCTTTCTGACTTTCTACAACTTTCTCCTCTTCCTTCTCATAAAATAATTATTTTGTATGCTCCATATGAGATGGTGAGGGAGAATCCTCTTTACATATGATGTCTTCTATCTCAATCTCAGCTCCATCGGTTTGATCTATCTCTACTTCTGCTCTACTAGTTTGTGATAAGTCAACATTTTGTTCCTCAGTGTTTAGCACTTGTTTAGGGACGTCAAGAACAATATACCCAATTATCTGTTCTACTAAAAAAGTATCATCTACTTGAATAGGTGTATCAGATGTTTCTTTTTATTTCTCATCTTGTACTGCTTCATCCTTTATCTTAAAAATCTTCTTCCATACCTCAACACTCTCATTGTGTATGTTTTGTGTGTCATCAATAAGAATCCCAACTGCCCTGTTCTTTATTCTAAATTTTTTTCTTATGAGCTTCTACCATTACTTTGGCATCTTTATAAAATATCTTTGGTTCAACTTGCATCAGTTCTCTCTCCATAATTTCTCTGTCAAACTGCAAAGTTGTACTCCATCTAACATCTATCAACTGACATAATTCATTGGGAATGAATGAATCTATCTCCAAAGGTTTTCTGCAAAATTTGTGTAAATGATACACAATGGAATCCTATAACTTCTTCTTATCATCATCACTACCCAAGCTATATCTTTTTCCACCTATAGGTAATCCATCATTTTCCACAATACCTTTTGTAACATCATCAAGAGTAGAAGCCTTCTTTGTCTTTCTACACTTTTTTCAGTTCTGACACCTCCTTGTCTGACTCTGTCATTTCTTCCTCATCCTCTATAGTTTCCTTATGATCACTCTTCTCCTCTGTGGAATTTATCTTCCTCTTGTATGTCTCCTTCATAGTAGGAGTACTTTGTTGTTTCTTCCTTATCGGTCCCATCTTTGATTTAACTTCTTTTTCTGCCAATTTGTTTCATTTTATCTTCACCTTTGCATATATAGAAGGAATATTTACTGATGGGTCTTAAGTTTCAGCTATAGTAGTACCAAATATACATACTTCATTACTACCATGTTGGAAGCTATAATTGAAACAATTGTTATATTTTCATTGATGTCAAACCTTAACTGGTAAGACAATTACTATCTAGTAAAGTGCAATATCATTTTATTGATGAAGAAGATTTGAAAAGAGGAGATAAAAATACCTAGTGAAATGGTCGAGTTATGAGAATCTACAATGGGTAATTGATTAGTTGGAAAATTGACAAGATAATTTTTTGTTTATCTTTAACACTAAGTGAAGAAAGGAAGACTAAAATCTTAGTCTTGACCGAGCAAAAGAGCAGAAGATTGAGGAACATAAGTTTGAGCCGGGTGATGCGAGTATCAACCGAGTGCCAGTACTTGTCAAGTTATATAGTCTTGACCGAGAATCTGTATTTACCAAGTTATCTAGTGATGACCAAGCGGAAGAACACAGTGATGACCGAGTGTCAGTATTTTACAATTTATGAAAGATTTGAGATCCCAGCTAACAAAGTTGAATTCTTGGGATATGTAAAGATGTTGTAGATAAGGATGAATGTCATAGAGCATTTAATATATGTTTAACCATTTATATGTATGGATTCAAGAAGGAGTTTTGAGATGTATCTAGAAATTAGAAGGAGAAGGAAATGTTGAAAGGATTAGTTGAATCTGACCAAACCCTAAGATCTATGGTGATGATTAAGTGGAAAAAGATCAAGCTACCTAATCAGAGAGGTATAAGATTAATCTAATTGTAGGTTATAAAATGAAGAGGTTGGTTTGGTTGAATTGTAAATCTAAGAAGGCAGAGAAGGCTGAGAAGAGCAGTAAAGAACTGTGAATTGGTGATTTCTTTCCAAATTTCCAAGAAGGTCAGAGAGATGGAGATGATAATGGAGGCCAGTCAGTGAATTAGCATTTGAGATAAAGTGGATAAGTATTTGCAATGTGAGTTGCATGTTTTAGATCAAAATTGTTGTTACTTTCTAACCATTGGATCGGTTAAAATCATTTAATCAAGGTTGACCTAAAATTAATTTTAAATCCTTTAATCAGGGTGACATTCTAATGGAATGATCTAAGTTCTCTAACAAGGCTCACTTTTAACAAGGTGATTAAATCCTTTAACAGGGTCACACCTAACAATGTGTATTATAACCTTTAACAGGGTTGGCTCCTCACAGAGCTCACTTTAGAAAAGTGAAATATTGGTAGCATGTTACTGGTTGTTTTTCCCATATTGGGTTTCCACATTAAATCCTAGTGTCATACTTATATGAATGTTATTTGATGTGTTTACTGTTAAGAGTTTTATATTCTGCAAGTTGATTACTTTAGGAAAGCGGGCTACAAGTTTATATTATTAATCATATGCTATAGAGACTGAGTGGATTATTGAGTAGATATAAGTTGGTTGAAGTATTTAAAAGTTCAATTGGTATATCTGGACCTGAGGATACCTGATTCACCCACCCTCTCAGCTATTCTGAATCATTCTAACAATTGGTATCAGAGCATTGTGGTGCTTGTAAGGAAACATTTGAAGGTACCTAAAGCTAAAGATCAAGATGTATAAAAAGGAGGTATCAAGGCTGAACAAGGAGAACTTCCCTGCATGACAAAGTTTGATGAAGCTACACCTATCTAGAATTAGAGAAGCAAAAAAATACTATGTGGAACATGATCACATAACTATGCCTACACCTCTAACAACTCAACAGATGAAGGAAAAAAAAGAACACAATCAAGCAATGTTGGAGATTGCATCGGCCCTAAGTTATCCTGAATTTGTAGACATAAAAGATTGTACTACTGCAAAAGAAATGTGGGACACATTGGAAACTATCTATGGTGGAGATAAAAATGTAATAAGAGCCAAATATAAAAGCTTGAGAGGTAAGTTTGATGAAATGAGAATGTTAGAAGGTGAAACTAATGTTCAATATTGTAGCCGAGTTAAAGAGGTTGTGAATGCTATTAGAGGAGCTAATGGAACTATTGATGATGGTCATGTTATTAGAAAGGTATTGAGAACCCTACTTCCTATTTATGCTATTATAGTTTCTACTATACAAGAACTAAGATGTAATTATAGTGACAACTTAACTCTAAAAGGTTTAGTTGGTAGACTTATTGCTTTTGAGTTATCAAAATTTGATAATTTTACCCCTCATAATGTTGATTCTGCATTCAAATCACAATTGACTCTTTATAAGACTAAGAAAGGAAAAGAAAGATGTGTGAATAGTGATAGTGACACTTATCATGATGATCTTGATGAACTTGAGGCACTTATGGCTAGAAGACTATCGAGAGGAAAAGGAAAATTCAAAGGTAAACTTCCTATAATCTATTTTTCATGTAAAAAATTTGGCCATATTGTAGTAAGATGCCCTGACAGGAATAAAAAGGATGAGAGAAGAGAAAGAAAGTACAAATAAAAAAGAGATGACATAGACTATAAAAGGTACAAGGAATATAAGGACAAAAATAAGAAATCCTGCTATATTGCTAAAGAAGGAACTGATAGAGAATTTGATGACCATGATATAGAGGTTTTTTTTGTTGCTATGAAAGATGATTCTGATGAAGATGAGAAAACTACACTGATTTCATATATGAGTAAAGGTGATCGATGGAAATTGATACTGGTTTCTCACATCACATGACTGGTGATAAATGTAAGTTTAAAACCTTAAATCATTTCAAAGGTGGTAGTGTTAAGTTTGGTAATGATACACCATGTCTTGTGAAAGGAAAAGGATCAATACAATTGACTGATAAGATCAGATGTGACAATGCTTATTGGGTTGACAGGCTTAACTGTAACTTGTTAAGTGTTGCATAGTTGAACACTTCTAGATACCAAGTTGAATTCCATCACAAAAGGTCTAAAATATTTGATGCCACTGGTGAACTAATTAGAAGTGGAGAACATAAAAGAGGTAATTTGTTCTATCTAGATCTATCTGATGAGACATGTTTGTTTGAACAATATGATGATGTATGACTATCACATAAAAGTTTGTGTCATGTGAACTTTGATAATTTGGTAAAAATTAGTAAGATGAAAAGAGTAAGAGGGTTACCAAGATTGAAGAAACCTGATCATGTGGTGTGTCAGCAATGTCAATTGGGAAAAATGACAAAGTCTAGTTTCAAGAGAAAAACCTATACTTCTGATGATATTTTGGAATTGGTACATACTGACCTTTGTGGACCTATTGGAGTGCAAAGCTACCATGGTGATAAATATTTAATTATGTTTGTTGATGATTACTATAGAATGATGACTTTGATGTTTCTCAAAGAAAAATCTGATGCCTTTCAATTGTTTAAGTGGTATTTGGAAAAATTTGAAAAAGAGACAGGTAAGAGCTTGATATGTCTGAGATCTAACAAAGGAGGAGAGTTTATATCTAACGAGTTCAAAAAATTATGCAATGATAGAGGAATAAAAATATATATTTCTACTCCAAGGACTCCCCCACAGAAAGGCATAGCTGAAAGAAGGAATGGATCAATCATGGATTGTGATAGAACACTAATGATAGAGAAAAATGTTGCACAAAAATATTGGACAGAAGCTGTAAGTACAAAAGTCTATACCTTGAACCAAGTACAAGTCAAAAAAGGTACAGATGCTACACCTTATGAGTTATGGTATGGTTATGCACCTAATGTAAAATACTTTAAAGTATTTGGAAGAAAAATTTATATACTGAAGGACAATAGGAATGGAAAACTTGATGCTAAAAGCGATGAAGGCATATTCCTAGGTTATTCCACTAAGAGCAAAGCGTATAAGTGTTTGAATTCTAACACTAAAAAAGTTGTGGAAAGTGAAAGTGTTAGAATTGATGAATATGAAAAAAATAATGAAGTTTAATGCAAGAAAGAACTTGAAGATTACATATCTTTTGTATACATGAATGAAGGAGGGCCCAAAAGTTTACCTGAACAAGAGAAAGAAGCTACCGAGAAACAGAATGATGTTGCCGAGCAACATCAGGAATCTGTCGAGTTACAAAAAGATGTTGCTAAGAATTAGGAGGTAACTTCCAAGCAATTAGAAGAGGAAGTAGAGACACAAAATGAACCTGAATAGAATTTTCAATATGAATATGAAGAACAAAAACAAGAAGAAAGGAGACCAGAGCCTACATTAGCAAAATATGTAAGAAGATATTGTAAAGCAGATCAAATCATTGGAGAAAAGATTAAGAGGTCATGACAAGAAGCAAGTTGAAAAACCAAACATGTTTATTATGTGAATTTGATCCCAAATCAGTGAAAGATGCTTTGGATAATGAAGATTGGATAAAATCCATGAATGAAGAAATTGAGCAAATAGAGAAGAACAAAACCTGGACATTAGTACTTAGACCAAAGGAAAAGAATGTTATTTGAACCATGTGGGTATTTAGAAATAAGTTGAATGAGCATGGAGAAGTTACAAGAAACAAGGATCAACTAGTATGAAAAGGATATGAAAAAGAAGAAGGCATTGGCTATGGTGATATTTTTAACCCAGTTGCTAGATTGGAAGGAGTTAGAACTCTACTTGCATATGCAACTTACAAAGGATTCAAAGTGTATTAGATGGATGTTAAATCAACATTTCTAAATGGGATATTGGAAGAAGAGGTATACATTGATCATCCTGAAGGATTTGTTGATTCAAGCAAGAAGCATATGGTATGCAAGCTACACAAAGTATTGTATGGATTGAAGCGACCCCCTAGAGCATGATATGAAAGATTACATAATTACTTAGTCAAAATTGGTTTTACAAGGATAAATGACAACAATAATATGTACTTAAAAACTAAAAAAGGTAAAGGGATATTGTTAGCTGAAATTTTTGTTGATGATATCATATTTGGAGGTCAAGATGCTTTATGCTAAACATTTTCAAATGATACGCAAAATGAATTTGAGATGTCTATGTTTGGAGAGATCAAATTTTTTATTGGTTTGCAAGTTTATCAGATGAAGAAAGGTATCTATATTACTCAATCTAAGTATATCAAGGAGGTATTGAAAACCTTTGGCATGTAAGACTCCAGAACAGTAAGTACACCTATGTCTACTCGACAGAAACTATTAAATATTGATGATACAATAGAAGTAAATCAAACCTTGTATAGGTCAATGATTGGGAAGCTACAATATGTTGTCCACAATAGACCAGATATTGCATTAGTAGTTGGGATTGTTGCAAGATTTTTTGAAAATCCTAAAGATAGTCACATGATGCCAGTGAAAGGATACTGAGATATCTGAAAGGAGTAGATGATTATGGACTATATTATAAGAAGAATGAGAATTCTTAACAGAAATTTTATACTGATGTAGATTGAGCAGGAAATATTGATGGTAGAAAGAGTACAAGTGGTGGCACATTATTTCTAGGAAAGAGATTAGTCTCTTGGACAAGCAAGAAATAGAATTTCATTTCTCAATTCACAACATAAGATGAATATGTAGCAACAATAGTTAATTGTTCAAACATAGTGTGGATAAAGAAATTATTGAAAGGCATGAAGGAAGAGATCACTGAGCTAGTTGTTATTTTATGTGATAACATAAGTGCTATCTGTGTGTGTGATATTTGGTACCTGTTAAATGGACACAAACACTTCAATAGATCATTGTTTTAGTAACTTAGGGTTAGTAAAAGCATGAAAAACACACAAAACCCTCTAAAGGCGACCTATTGCCTTCTAATCTAGGAAGAGTATGAACA
>MU227366.1:2051910-2062771 GCA_018584345.1 Thuja plicata
GAATATTAATAAATGAAATAAACTTATTTAATTCATTTAGAAATATAGGATTTAATTATTAAAACAATTAAATTTCTTTTTAATAATTAAGGGACTATAGCCATTTTAATAAAATTAATAGGCTAGGGGAATGGGGTGGAATGCAAGTGATTTCTTTGATTTAGAGATTTATTTAATTCCTTTATATTAAATACTATAGCCATGTTTGGTTTTGGTTTGATCTGATTGGTCGATATTGATTTGAATCGTATGGCTACAATAGTTAATATAAATCAGTGATAAAAATCACCTTGGACATTAAATTGATTCAAAAGAAATATGCCAAACAGTAACAGGGTCGCTTGGACATAAATCGAGGGCATGATCACACTTAGGGCAAATAGGGTCCATAGTTGTGACAGACCAATTTTAGGTGGTTACACTATCAATATATCAAATAATCCTATGATGCACACTAAGACCAAGCATATTACTATCAAGTATCATTACTTGAGAGAGCTAGTTTAAGACAAAGAAGTGAGATTGGAATATGTGAATACAAAGGAGCAGTTAGCAGATATATTTACTAAAGTATTACCTAAGGATGCACATGAGTATTTGATAAGTAAATTAGGGGTTATTCCCCTATCTGAGGCTAACTAGGATCAAATGGAGTGATTTCATCAAATGTATTACCCACAATATCTAACAAATTGATGCAAAGGAGGTCACACTTTAGGAGTTTCCTAAAGCTGTGAAGAGTTATGCACAAGATGTTGATCAGTCATAAGAAAGATGACAGAGGGAGTGTATAGTTCATAAACCTGACAGAGAGATATCTTCATAGTGATGAATGAATTTGGAATTGTTATTAAAGAGAGATATAAGGCTATAATACTATGAGGGAGATAAGTTCTAAAGAGAAATATATCCAAGAGGGAGCTGATATTTTCATTGGAAGAGAATCAAAATGAAGCTAGGGACATTAATGAATATTTGTTAATCGAACATACTTTTTGGATTGTGTGGTAACTATGCATATGGTGTTTTTCATCAATTCCAAATAGAGAGATTGTTGGAAGCTACAATTGAAATAATTGTTATATTGTCATTGATGTCAAACCTTAACTGGTAAGACAATTGCTATCTAGTAAAGTGCCATATCATTTGACTGATGAAGAAGATTTAAAAAGAGGAGATAACAAGAAGACCTAGTGAAATGGTGGAGTTATGAGAAACTATAATGGATACTTGATTAGTTGGAAAATTGACAAGATAATGTGTTGTTTATCTTTAACACTAAGTGAAGAAAGGAAGACTAAACTCTTAGTCTCAACTGACCAAAAGAGAAGAAGACTAAGGAACTTAAGTTTAAGCTGAGTGATGCAAGTGTCGACCGAGCGCCAATACATTTCAAGTTATATAGTTTCGACCGAGCATCTATATTTTCCAAGTTATCTAGTGATGACCGAGCGGAAGAACACAGTGATGATTGAGTGTCAGTATTTTATAGTTTATGAAAGATTTGGGATCCCAGCCGACATAGTTGAAATCTTGGGATATGTAAGGCATGTTGTAGATAAGGATGAACATCATAGAGCATTTAATATATGTATAACCATTTCTATGTATGGATTCAAGAAGGAGTTTTGAGATGTATCTACAAAGTAGAAGGAGAAAAAAATGTTGGAAGGATTCATTGGATCTGACCAAACCCTAAGATATATGGTGATGATTAAGTGGAAAAAGATCAAGCTACCTAATTAGAGAGGTATAAGATTAACCTAATTGCAGGTTATGGAATGAAGAGGTTGGTTCAGTTGATTTAAAAATCTAAGTAGAAGGCAGAGAAGGTTGAGAAGAGCAGTAAAGAACTGTGAAGTGGTGACTTCTTGATGGATTTCCAAGAAAATCAGAGAGATAGAGATGATAATGGAGGCCATTCAGTGAATTAGCATTTGAGTGAAAGTGGATCTTTATTTGCAAAGTGAGTTATATGTTTGAGATAAAAATTGTTGTTTCTTTCTAAACATTATATCAGTTAAAATCATTTAATAAAGGTTGGCCTAACAATTATTTGTAAATCCTTTAATCAAGGTGACATTCCAATGGAATGATATAAATCCTCTAACAAGGCTCAATTGTAACAGGGTGATTAAATCCTTTAATAGGGTCACACCTAACAGTGTGTATTGTAAAATTTAACTGGGTTGGCTCCTCACAGAGCTCACTTTGGAAGAGTGAAAGATTGGTAGCATGTTACTAGTGTTTTTTCCCATATTGTGTTTCCATGTTAAATCCTTGTGTCATACTTGTGTGAATTTTATTTTATGTGTTTACTGTTAAGATTTTTATATTATGCAAGTTGATTACTTTAGGACAGTTGGCTGCAAGTTTATGTTATTAATCATATGCTATAGAGACCGGGTGGATTGTTGAGTAGATTTAAGTTGGTTGAAGTATTTAAAAGTTTAATTGGTACATCTAGACCTGAGGATAATAGATTCGCCCCCCCTCTCAGTTATTTTGAATCATTCTAACACACCAAACTTGTATTCTAGATTAGATAACATTCTCCTATATTTCCTCTCAATGATCGGTTTCTTCAGTTCCATTTGGATTCTACCAAAGGCTTCTTCATATGTGCCACACATCTGTGCTTTTTTATCTAATGATTTTGACAATAATTAATCTGCATATAGACTTACTAAATCACCCTCTACTTCATACCCCATAGGTGGAAGCCAATATGTTCTAGGTTCAACTTCCTGCACAATGCATGTATATGTGTCTACTAAAAAACAAAAATCAATCTTGTAATTTTCTACTATACTAGCCGGTATCCTTTCATGTTTATGCATCTTAGCTAGGAAATCTTTGAAATATCCCCACATAAAATTGTTAAAGTTTTCATGCAATTCCTTTATGAATTCACCTATCTGAGCAACTATCGGTTTGTCCTTTCACCATATAACTTTACCTCTACCAGGGAATAAATTTTGGATATAGAAAAACATACATACTAGTAGGGAACCATACTTAAGTGAGTGCTTATTATATTTATTTATCCTCTCCATGTTCACCATAAACTAACTCTTGATAATTTCACATAGATCATACACCGAATCATCTTTGATGATCTGATAAGAAACATGGATAGCACCACTAGGCACACTGTTAAAATGGACTGAATGGTATAATCTATAACCTATAGCCATAGATGTGATATGAAATTACTTATCTTCAATATAAACAATTGGCATTGTTCTACCATCTTGTTTGGAATTTTTTTTATCTTAGTAACCAAATGTGTTGCCACTATTCTCATTGTACATTTTGATCCTTACACTTGAAATCCTATTACTTTGTGAATCACTATCTTGGAAATTTTGTGTGGTTTGTCCATCCATATAAAATGATCATAAACTTTTCTTAACACATAGAAAATCTATTCGAGATGGAATTCAATGGGAATATCCACCGCATATGTTAAAGCCTTCACTTGTAGATGCTTATGCTCATCTTTCAACACATCGTCAATGCACATATCATCATACTTATTCTTGATTGCTTCAGCTCTTAATTCTTAAATTTTGCAATGGATATAGGACCAAACATATTTGATCAACATCATTCTCAGAGGAATAGTGGATAGGGTACCTATCATATCAATCTCAACCACTTTGATTAGATGGAGTTTGACAATGGGTCGAAGCTTTTCAGTGATATTAACCAGAATAGGAGTATCGATGTTCTTTTCCATTTGAATCAATTACAACAATACAAAAATCTAACAACAAATGAAACTGATAACTTACAATTAACCAGTTAGGGCTCATGAGAAGTCGATAACAGTTCAGTTGAAAGATCCCAACTCAAATGTAATTATTGTACAATATAGCTTAAGATAGCTCTTGAATGCTCGAACAAAAGTAAAGATACAAAATAAAATCAATTTCCGCTATTTATCATTGAGAAATAGACATTGTGCACATCAAAATTAAAATAATATTATTACCAAACATAGGAATAGTGTCATGTCACCGGTTAAATCATAAGCACCAGTTGGTACTCATCCAAGAGTTATAACCGATATACAATAGGTATACACCATGAAATTTCATTTTGGTCAACATGGAATCACTACCAACCTCAAAGCCTTTAGCAAAACCAAAATCATAGTAATTTATACCATAATGTGTATGTAGATCTTAATGCTCTTGAGTTAAGAGGATTGACAAATGATTTATCTATAGTGCTTCCCTTAAGCAAATAATATGCTTAGTTTGAAGATGAATTTGTAGACGTCTAAAATCATCCTTATATTAATTTAATTAATATTCCCATAACATTATAATTAATTATATTTGTTATATTCTTCTATCTATTTAATTAAATTTATTTAATTAAATATGATTCACCTTCTTTAGTATTTAAATTTAATTTAAATACCATCCCCTTTAATGTATTAAATCTTATTTATATACATTTCCCTCATTAATCCCTTTTAAATAAAATTTTAATTTATTTATTCCTCACATTACTTAATTTTACTAAACCACAATTAATCTAAATCTAATTTGGATTAAACTAATTTGAACCTAGATCCTACCTTACCTCACATCACTCTCACCAAATGGACCTACTTACTAATTAACTAAGGTTAATTAAGCTAATTTCTTGATTCCTACACATATTAGTCCTAATTATTTTCTCACACATGTGTGAGCAAATTTCCAAAAATTTACTTTTCCAAATAATCCAAATTTGGTGCCAACAAGGTTTCTTACAACCTTGATGACACTTTCTTACACTTTCTAAAAGTGTTTTATTGGACAAAAACTCTTACACCTCTTACAAGATCCTTCACATGTGTACTTTAAGTACACCTTGACCCATCACATCAAAAGTTGCTCACACATGTGTGAGAAAAGTTGGCCTCTTGTATGGCTTATGTGTCCCTCATGTGGCACCTATGTGGATGCCACATGAGCTCCACCTCATCCAAGCCCTCTCTCTCCTCCAAAAAATCTATAAATAGAGGCCATTGTCAAGAGAAAATCATCTCTCATTTATGCATTGTTATCATGCTAGTTTAGTGTTTGAATTTCATAGCTCATTTTCATGTTTATGCTCTTAGTTCATTAGAAAATTCTAGATATTACATCTTAGGCTTAAATGGAATGAATCTAGTTCATGTTTCCATCTCATGCATATCATTCTAGTCTAGCTTTGCATCTTCATCATTCACATTTGGTGAAGGTTTGAGACAAGTTCCTCATACTTGTTCTTGAGCTTTTCATCACATTCATTAGTTGCATTTAGTTTCATTTAGTTTCAATCAATGAGTCAAGTGGGATTTTAGTATTGTGTTGGGAGAGCACACCCACATAATTCTCTAAGATGAAATCAACAAGGCATTGGGTGCCCTTGTTGAGCTCATCGGAGGTTGTGATGGAATCTCTTGTTTTTAGAGTATGTTCTTAGAGATGTTAGTTGTTTTAATGATTTATATCTCTAACGTTTGCATGTTTGAGTGTGCTCCCAATAGGTAGGATTCTAACAAATGTCCCTAATTTAGCAGTATTTTAACAAATTTCCCATGTTTTTCAACATTCTCAAATTTTTTTACGCAGCGCCGTCTCCGCACTATTTTTTCCGTTTGCGTCCGTAGACTGTCGTTTGCGTAGACCGCCGTCTACACAGATCACCATCTATGCCTATCAATAGCTGTCTCCATTTATTAAAATCCATATTTAATTTAAACAATGTTTAGAAACATTTTTTACTAATTTTTGGGATTTCTAAGTCTTGGGTTTCTGACAAGGTGTTAATTTTTAAGAGTTAAACGCTGCTAAAATTGGTAAAAAGATAAATATGTTTGTTTATTAAATCTATTTTTCTACTAACTGTTTGTCTTTTGCCGTCTGTGTAAGAAGTCGACCATCTCCGCAGATTACCATCTGCGCCATCAAACTACCATTTGCAATTTTTTGGTTTCCTAACAGGTATCAGTTTCTGCCTTTCACAGATCGTCGTCTACGCTCTGCCTTTATCATCTGCACAGATCATCATCTTTGACTGTACTCTGCCATCTGCACAATTTCACTGTGATTTGTAATTTTAAGCAGATTTTAGGGTTATTGATATCTTTCAAGGTTTTGCAACATCATTTTTTTGAAGACTAGAATATCAGAGACTACTAACTTTGTGTGCTTGTTGGAAGATTGGAGAAGAAAAGCAAACGAAACTACTAATATTTGTTCTTACAGGTTTCCTTGAAAATCTCAACCAAATGATCATGCTTCTTAGCATATGTTTTTACTAGGCACCTAGATTTAATTAGGAGGTTTATTTGTGTGATTCAAAATAAACATTAGGGGATTATGCTCTCTTACTTTTTGGGAAGATAAAAAACCTAGACATGTTTATTTAGTTTTAGGAAAATAAGTATTTTTGGAAAGAACAAAGTTTTGGTGTGTTTGGGAGAAAATGACACTTGGTAGGAGAGTATGCTCTTTTCCCCTTTGAAGGAAAATCAGAAATCTAGACCCCTTTTGTTGCATATCCATCTTTTATAGTTAATCTTTTAGATGAGTCTGCCGATTCAGGAAAACAACTCCCGGGAATGACCCATGTGAGAATGAGGTGTAAGCCATACCACTCCAACTGATGTTAATCAAATTTACTCTTTGGGGTTAAAGCCTCAAGAGTCGATTGGAATTTGAGCTTATACTCAGCTCTCATCTAACTCAAGTACAGCCTCACGGTCTTAATCACATTTACGTGACCACTTCTGACAAGACGCTCTATGGGGCTATATGCCTAAATCGTTCTTGTGTGGACATAGAGGATACAATCGAATGAAGACCCTTAGTAAGAACTCTAGGAATAGAAGCTACCCAATTCACCTCTGAACAATGATTTATTATAGTGCAAGGGGAGGGAAGAATCTCCCCCTAAGATCCCCATCATACGTGTCCCAAGGTATTTAGTTGTGAAAGAGATCTTTGTAGCACGGAAAAAATGCTTGGAAAAAGGCAAAAACATGGGTGCTCTTTTGAGAGTGACACTTCTATGTGAGTTGAAGAACTACCAAGCAATGGGCCTATAATATTTCATTCAAAGACAATTCCTTAGGTAGACTTATGTTTGAACTGCTTGAAAAACATTGACAAATCCAAAACACAAACAGAATACCAAATAAACAAATTTGTCACACATGCTTGTATCCCTCAAGGTTTCTTTGTCCCTTATTGAATTGTTTTCAAGACCTATGCTGGTTATTTTCTGGTTTGAGTATGCTGAAATTGGTTCTTGCCATTGAACAAATCTGTCAAAAGTCAAATTGAAGTCAAAACATATCCAAATCTCAAGACACTACCCTAACAACAGTCTACCGTCTCCACTCTGGAGTCAACTTTTGCATTGATCACTGTCTGTGCAGATCACCGTCTGTACATATCACTGGTTATGTCTGAGACTATCGTCTCTGCTTGAAAATACTGAGCTCCAAAATTTGCCAAAATATTCAAAATTTGGTTCTCTATGGAACCTTGAAACCATTTATCCTAAATCATTTGGTCATTCAGTCAAAATCCAAATTTTTACCATATGACATGAGCGGTTCCAAGAAACATAAGAAAGTTAAGCTTCCAACACCCCAACTTTATCGAGAACAAAAAGAGACTACTCACAAATCCAAATAATATCAACACATTTCCACATCAATCAAGCAAGAAATCAAGTATTGTGATAAAATTGACAAAATCATGTACAACAACAAAATATGCAATTTCATGGCCAAATAGCCTATCAATCATGCTTTTGTCACCCTTGAGAAATATGATTAGACAACCCTCTTGTTTCAAAAATCAATTCTTCAATTCTTCCATCATTATCAAGCATCATTATTTCTCTTGGAGCATTAGATCAAACCTCTTTGCATCAAATCAAATCAATCCTTTTTAGGTTGAAAGACCTTAATCAAAAGTATTACAGACCTTCATCCTCAAACAAATACAACATTGCTTGTAGACCATCAGTCTGTCTCAAGTAATTTAAATCCATTAGTGATGTCCCATTTTGCTTGAGATCACAAGTCTATCTTCAAGTAGAAAAGATATCATTTAATCCTTTTGTGTTTGTATCATCACAAGGTCTTGTTATGCTTAGATTTTGTTCTAAAAACCTTTAAATCAAAATCAATCATCGAACAATCAAATCAATCCTTATCCAATTAATCTAATCTAATCAAATAAAATAAAATCAAGAATCAAATATTTTCTCCATTCCATTTCATCTCTCAATCTTACACCTTCTTGTCATCCATTCTGCTAAGTATGCCATTGTATGGTAGTCACTTGATCCCAAGCTAGAAACGTGAGGTGTGTAACACTCAACAACGTTACCTATGAGGAAAATCCTTTTGCCCATCAATACTTTCAAGGCACTAAAGTAATAGCTGAGGAAGTTCCCAAAGAAACTGAGTTAGTGGAACAAGAAGAAAGACCTACCCAAGTGAACGACCTCCTTAGCAATCCATATAACTTAGAAATGGTTGAAAAAGCCATTAATCAAAATAGCAGTGAAATATTATTGAATCTTATTCAAAATGGCATCACAGTACCTGCTGACTTTGATGAATCGCTCCTTACTCGAAACATCACCAAAGCCACCACTGCCGCTACCGCATCCATGGCTTCTAATTCAAATGCTACATCATCATGTGATACTAGTAAAGGAGCTGTTAGTGAACCTTCCACGTCGATACCTATATCAATGCTTGTATCAACAACTACATCATCAGCCCAATTGACACAAGAAAAAATTCAACAGATCCTAAGCATTTTTCTGAACATTACTGCACACAATAGCACTCACGCAATGACAAATACTACTCAAGGAGAAAGCGCTAATGTCAACAACATAGGGTAGATTTCCATGCCTTTGACTACATCATCTATGTTTCAAACAACGGGTATGAAGACATCTGCAACCAGAACATCTAGATCTTATCAATATATACCCCCTCCTACTGTTGGTATAACCTCCACGGGGTTTTCAGCTGCACAATTTGGAGGAGGCAGAGCTTATGTGCCACAATTTCCTCCACATAATGCTCCTGATTTAGCCCAACAATTTAATGAACTCAAAAATCTTGTGCATGGTTTACAAAATGGGGGCAAACAGGAGGTTTCTTTTGATGAGATTTGTCCCTGTCCATTTGAAAAGTATATCACAATGCAACCATTCCCCCCAAACTTTGAGATGCCTAAATTTGAGAAATACAAAGGTGAAACATGTCCTCTACAACATCTCAAAGAATTTTACATCGCATGTCAAGAAGTTGCCTATAACGAAAAATATCTAAAAAGACTCTTCACTAGGAGTCTTAGAGGCACAACTTTGGAATGGTTCATGGAACTTCCTTATGGATCAATCTCTACTTTCTCTTATCTTGCAGAGAAGTTTGTTGGATAATATTCATATAACATTGAGCATCAAGCCACACTCAGCGATTTGTGCAATACTAAACAAAAGAACAGAGAAACCTTTGCTAGTTTCTTACAATGATAGAGACATATTGAAAATTGCATGCCATGGAAAATACCTGATAGTCACTTAATTAACATCTTTACAAAGAATTTTATCTCTAAGATGTCATTCCAAATGAAAATGGCTTCACCTGACACCTTTGAATCCCTTGTCAAAAAGGGAAAAGACATTGAAGATGGCATTTTGCAAAGAGGTAGCATCAAACATTATACTCCTTCAAACAACAATAAACTAAAATTCTAGAGTAAAAACAAAGGAGTTGTCAATGATGGAGTGACTAATGCCGAGCATGTTCAAACTATTCAAGCATCTAATAATAATAATAAAAACAATCACAATACCAATCAGAATCAAAATCAGAATTGCAACAACAATCAAAATCAGAATCAAAATAATCAAAATCAAAATCAGTATCAAAACAACAATCAAAACAATAGTCAACAACAACCGTGCAACCAATCATATTTGCTCCCTCGTAAAAAAAACAACAACAACAACAAAAATAACAATGACAACAACAACAATCGACAATGACGACAATTCACAACATTAGCAGAACCCCTAGACATGATCTTTAAACAAGTTGTAGATCAAGGAATGATAATCTATCCCAATACTCGGCCTTTTGATGAGAATCAACCCAAACCCATTTGGTATAGAGATAATGAATATTGTGATTATCATCGCATCGAAGGAAATGATACCAAGAAATGCATGAAGCTCAGACACTTTGTGCAAGATCTCATTAAGGATGGAAATTGAAGTCGAAGGTCAGAATGCATCCTCATCTAATACAAAACTTAAAGTCTACAATCAGCCCTTCGCACCTCACAATCAAAACAATGCTTCCAACACAATCCTATATGATTACTCTACCAATACTATCATAGGCAATGATCGAACATGTGGGAGTCTAGAAGAAAATGATATCTTTGTGTTTGATGCTCTTTGTGGCCATTTTGAAGAATCTAACACACATGTTAACACCATAATCCTCAAAGCTGCTAATTATAATGCTACCACACGCAGACCTAGAGTCACTATCCAAGCTTCTGATAAACCTTCTACATCTGCAAATCCACCGGCTGCACCGTCTACCGCTACTTGTGTGCTATAATTGTGTCACATTTCTATGAATCCTTATATTCAAGAACACTCAAGAATGAGGTCTCAAAAATCGATCCATAGCTCCCTAGGCATGGAGTGCAAGGGTTTTTAGAATGCTCTCAGCTAGAGCTATGAAGCCTATAACCTTTCTAATAAACCATGCAATGGGAGATTCAATGAAGACAAGGGCAAGAATGCCAATATCCTCAAGAATCAA
>MU227366.1:2072570-2084697 GCA_018584345.1 Thuja plicata
TTAAATTAAATAAGGCTCAAACCTTAGGAAATATTGAATTGATTATGATTTGATCAAGGAAATTGATATAATTGATATTGTTGATATTTGAAAATATTGATTCAGGGATTTGATAAATTGAAAAATGTGACCCAAAGTCTAGGTGACCATTTTAGGGTGCATACACTACTCAGCCTACCTCACACTATGACCTATTGGCTAAGTTAGGAAAGATGCCTGCATAGATGTCTATTCTAGAGCTCCTAAAAACCTTACCAATTCACAAAGAAATCCTTGAAGATGCTTTGAATGAATCCCGTGTTCCTGATAATATCAACACTACTCAATTTGAAGCTATGATCGGGAACTTAGCTATACAAGAACACCTTGTATTCATCGATAAGGAATTTCATGGTCATTACTGTTAGGGATTGACAATACCGGAACAATATAAGAATAAAAAATTATACGCAGAAACAATAGAAGAAAGAAACTAAACACAGATAACACATAGATTTAATGTGGTTCACCCAAAACCTAGGATACATCCACCTACATAGCCATCCAACCTTTCTTATTATCCAGTAAAATAGTACACCAACATTATGATGCATTATGCATCTCAGCCGCTTATAACATGCATTTTAGGGCAACCTCTAAAATCAACCATTTTAGGGTTTTACAATGTATCAACACCATTTTAGGGTTTTGCCATGGTATCAACACCCACTACATGATCAATCACCACAATATCAACAATCTCCCACTTGGAGACTGATCAGGCTCCACACCAAACAATCTCCCACTTGGAGACTGAAACTAGACGACAATCTAGTACATGCAACTCCTACTGGGTAAAAGACCTTGTTGTGTATAAAATCCACAATCATCAGTCAAGAAGCCCAATAGAAGCTGAGCAAGAAAATAGCTTCTCCTTGGGGACTGCCTTCATGAACATGTCTGCAGGATTGTCACTTGTGTGAATCTTTTCAAGCTGTAATTGGCCATCCTCCAAAATAGACCTTATAAAATGGTACCTGAGCTATAAGTGCTTTGTCCTTGAATGAAAAGAAGAATTATTTGCAAGATGAATGGCACTCTGGCTATCACTATAGAATAGGCGATCGTCTAGCTTCTAACCCAATTCATCTAGAAAACATTGTAACCAAATCAACTCCTTGCTAGCTTCCATAGCAACTACATACTTAGCTTCAGTGGTTGAAAGTGCATTAACCTTCTGCAATCTAGAATTCCAACTGCTTGCAGTACCCCCTACAGTGAAAACATACCCCGTAGTACTCCTCCTTGTATCAATATCTCTTGCCAGATCAGAGTCAACAAATCCACTCAGAGCATAACTGGATCCTGTGAAACATAATGCCTTTGTAGTAGTTCCTCTCAAATATCAAAGAATCCATTTGACAACATTCCAATGTTCCATACTCGGATTGTTCATATACCTGCTAACAACTCCCACAACATGAGAATTATCTGGCCACATGCATACCATTGCATACATTAGACTGCCAAATGTTGATGTTAGACATTTTATCTACCTCTTCCTATGCCTTTGGGCACATTTCCTTAGTCAATTTGAAATGCCTAGCCAAAGGTGTACTGACTGCTTTTGCATCCTGCATATTAAATCGTTTCAATACCTTCTTTATATACTCACTTTGGGACAAATTCAAGGTTCTATTTTTCCTGTCCCATGTAATCCTCATACCAAGGATTTGCTTAGCAGCACCCAAATCCTTCATAGAAAATGACCTTGCTAATTTTAGTTTAAGTTCATTTATGTGTTTCATATTGAACCCAACAACAAGAATGTCATCAACATAGAGTAACAAGATAATGTAACTCCCATTATCCAATCTCTTAAAATATACACAATGATCAGAATGACATCTATGGTAGCCTTGTTCAACCATGAAACTATCAAATTTTAAATACCATTGGCGGGGTGCCTGCGTTAGGCCATATAGACTCTTCCTTAACCTGCACACCAAATTCTCCTTACCCTTGACCTCATATCCCTCTAGTTGCTGCATGTAAATTTCCTCCTCCAAATCTCCATGGAGAAAAGATGTTTTGACATCTAGTTGTTCAATATGCAAGTCATCTGTAGCCACAAGACTTAGTACAGTTCTAATTGAAGTCATTTTTATAATAGGGAGAATATTTCATCAAAATCTATACCTTTTTCTGTGCAAAACCTTTTACCACAAGTCTGGCCTTATACCTCTTCTTTCCTTCATCTTCCTCCTTCAGCCTATAAACCCATTTGTTAGGCAAGGCTCTTTTTCCTTCAGGTAAAGGGACTAAGTCCCAAGTCTTATTTTTCAACAAGGAGTCCATATCCTCTTTCATGCCTAGCTTCCACTGTTGTTTGGCATCCACCTGCATTGCTTCTTCATATTCTTCTGGTTCACCAGAATTAGTCAATAAAATGCAATATAAAGAAGGAGAAAACCTTTCAGGAGGTCTACTTGACCTTGTAGAATGTCTAACACTTACAGGAGTTTGTGGGATAAGACATTTTTGCTGAGCATCAGGTACCAGTGGTGTTCCTTTTTTAGGAGTCTTATCCAACACCGCATATTCTTGTCTGACTTGTTCATGCTTCTTTTCCTGCGACTGTTCTTTATACATGACCTTCTCATTGAATATAACATCTCTACTTCTAATTATCTTAAGATTTTCAAAATCCAATAATCGATAACCATAGTCATCTACTCCATATCCAATAAAGGTACATTTTTGAGATTTAGAATCAAGCTTGGTTCTATTTTCTTTATCAACATGGACAAACGCTTCACAACCAAAATTTTTTCAGAAACAAGTAATTTACCTTTTTCCCACTCCATGCTACCTCTGGAATACCACTATCCAAAGGGGATGAAGGTCCTCTATTTATCAAATAGACTGCAATGACTACATGATTAGTCACCACAATATCAACACTGACCTTCATCATAATAAATCTCTCCATATCGAAGCAAAAATCCAATCCACAAAAATCAAACGAGTCCTCATAGATGTTGGATATGGCCTAAGTTTGTGCACATTGAAGATGATCTATAACATTGGTCTTTCTGAGGACCTCCTGGATGTAGATAAGTGAACCACAATAAAGGCATATGATTATAGAGAAGGATAAAGCAAGGGTTTGATCACACTACCTTTACAAGTGGGCCCGCCTGGCCTTGATTGAAACTATTTGCCATGTTTTGAATCTAGATTTACCATGCAATATATTGATGGGATGACCCTGGATACATGCTATCAAAGATGTACCCTCTACTTATCATCAATGTCTCAAGTTCCCACATCATGGTAGAGAAATCACAATTCATGGAGATCCTGAACCCTTTCAATACTGCAAGAGAATGGGAGGCAAACAATCTAACTACTGTCCATTGAATGAGTTTGGCTGACATTTCAATCAAGAAACCCATGTTCCAAGCATTCCCCTAGCTCTAGAAAAGACATCAGAAACACTAGTTGATCAATCCAAAGGAAAGGAAAATGTTTCTAAAGATAAAGCCTCTGGATCTGAAGCAAAGACCACCTTTACAGATCAAGGAATGGGAGAATATAAATTTGAAAGTGCTCTATGCATTGGGA
This sequence comes from Thuja plicata, assembly GCA_018584345.1. Taxonomy (NCBI): domain Eukaryota; kingdom Viridiplantae; phylum Streptophyta; class Pinopsida; order Cupressales; family Cupressaceae; genus Thuja; species Thuja plicata. The sequence goes on from MU227366.1 coordinate 2,076,177, forward strand.
AGCTCCCTTTATCTCTAAAGTCCTATGGAAAACCATCACCATTACCTCCCTCTAAAGAGAAAGAGCTCATGCATTGAAAAACAACCACTTTTGAACATTGGGGGTCCTTAAAAGATGAACACATGGAATATAGTATCCTTGATTGGCTCTACAATGATGAAGAAGAAAAACCTGTGACCTTCCCTAAAGGAAAGTATATCAAGGTTACTCCCATTGTTGAAGGCATGGGGTATCATAGTACTAGTCTTGGAGCTAATGAAACTGGTAAGAAGAAAATTATAACAGCCAATGGCTATCCTCAAGGACATGGCTTGGGTTCCATAGAAACTAAGACTAACTTCGCTAAGGATTATTGTTTAGCTGCCTCAGATTTAGACACCAAAGAAGAGTTCTTCAAAATTCCTTTCCACTATGTTGAAGAAGACCTCAAAGACCTTAACCATGCCTTTACTATCACCCAAGCTGACCTTTCATCCCCTCACCTTCCCCTTACAAACCCTAAACTAATAGACTAGGATCAACAAGATTCACCACCAGCTTTGGACGTTTGTGATTCAGATGAGGCAGTTTTATCCCTCTTTGGACTTAAGAATCTCTGAGAATATGAACATCAGATCCACTATAGTGACCAAGCCTACTTCGATAGCCAGGTTAATTCTCTTAGTCACAAAAATGAAAATAAAAATCAAAATAAAAAAATTAAAATACAAAAACATCCCCTGGTGAAAACCTCTCGCGCGCACCTTTGGATGAAGAAAAAGATAAAATAAAGGATGCATCCTCTAGTGAAAACCTTTCTAAGGTGCTAGAGGAGGGAGAAGCTGACCTACCATTCATATCATTAGAACCAGAAGTGTCTTTTATGATCATCGAAGACACTATCCTGATCAATCTGGGCACAGAAGAAGATCCACACATTACTTACATTGCAGTTTCTCTCAGTGATCAAGAAAAGGAAGACATGACAAAATTCCTTCATAAACATAAAATCAACTTTTCGTGGACCTATAAGGACATGCCTAGGATTGATATAGATCTTGTCATGCACCATCTTGATATGGATCCCAGTGTGAAACCTGTTGAACAAAAACTCCACAAGATGCATCCGCAAGTCGCACTGGTAGTCAAAGTAGAGCTTCCAAAAATGCTGGATGCTAAAGTAATTAGACCTATAGATTATGTTGAATGGGTCTCCAATATTGTACCAGTAGGTAAACCTACTAGGGGCATCCACATTTGTACCAAATTTAGAGACCTAAACCTTGCATGTCCTAAGGATGATTTTCCACTCCCAAATATTGACATTATAGTGGATTTAACTACTATACACGAGATGTTGTCCCTCATGGATGGCTTCTCCGGTTACAATCAGATTAGGATAGCACCAAAAGATCAGCACAAAAATGCATTCATGACACCTTGGGGTACCTTCTATTTTAAGGTGATGCCCTTTGGCCTTAAGAATGCCGATGCCACATATCAGAGAGCAATGACAACCATCTTCCATGATCTCCTGCATGTCATCATGGAAGACTATGTGGATGATCTTTTGGGAAAATCCAAGACACATGAATCACACATTCCTATCCTCACAACCATTTTTGAGTGGTTGGAAAAGTATAATCTTTTGCTAAATCCAAAGAAATGTTTCTTTGGAGTACAATCTGGTAAGATACTGGGATACATTGTGTCATGAGGGAGAATAGAATTTGAACCAAAGAAATTAAAATCTATCATCGAGGTGCCACCTCTAAAAACATTGAAATAGTTGCGCAGCTTACAAGGAAAACTGCAGTCCATCAAGAGATTCATGTCATAACTGGCCGATAAGGTGCATCCATTTTCTCATCTCCTGTGCAAGAATATCAAATTCCAATGGGATTGCTTATGTCAAAATGCATTTGAGAAGCTAAAAATCTATCTGGCTAATCTACCTGTGTTGGTACCACCTGTTGCTGGACATCCTTTGATTTTGTAGATATCAGCTACAAAGGTTGCGTTGGGAGCCCTTCTGGCACAATTAGATGATACCGGCAAAGAACAAGAAATTTATTACCTCAGAAGGACTCTTATTAGTTATGAGTTGAATTATTCCCTCATTGAGAAAGCATGTTTGGTTGTTGTCTTCTGTACACAAAAACTATGACATTATATGCTTAATCATAAGATTCACCTTGTTGCCAAAATTGATCCACTCAAATATCTCCTCACACGTGCTTCTCTTACTGGTCATACAAAAAAATGGGTTATGATCCTTAGTGAATTTGAAATTATTTATGTGGATCACAAAGCTATCAAAGGAAAATTTATTGTAGATCAGTTAGCTGAAGCACCTGTTGACAGTAAACATCCACTCATAACAGATTTTCCAGATGAATCAGTCCTCAATCTTACCCCGAGTACCCCATGGAAATTTTATTTTGATGGATCCTTTATTCAGAAAGGATTGGGGGCAGGAATCTAGTTTGTTACACCAAAAGGGGATCTCATCCCTAAATCTTAAAAATTACAATTTCCTTGTACAAACAATATTGTAGAATATGAAGCCCTTATACTTGGACTTCATCAATCCATACAATGGAAGATTCTCAATTTGTTGGTACTAAGCGATTCACAATTGGTTGTCAAACAAGTTATGGATAAATATCAAACAAAGGATGATAAGTTTCTTCCCTATCGCGGTACAGTTGAAGACCTCAAACCGCATTTCACCAAATTGATCTTCCAAAAAATACTCTACACAAACAAAAAAGTAGTTGATGCCATGGATACTATTGTGTCCCTGTTCATTATACTAGAACACAATACACGGTGTGAGTTTCTCATTGAGAATCTTATGGTCCCTGCCTGTAACAAACCAAATTCTAAAATGGTGTGTGAGATTGCTGATCCTAACTCCCCATGGTACCAAGAAGTATACTCCTACCTTCGTAATGGACATACCCCTCTTGTCTTAACCCCCAATTGATGCAAAACCTTCATTCATCGCACTTCCCGATACAAAATCCTTGGTGATACCATTTTTTGAAAGCATTTCGATGGAACTCTTTTAAGGTGTCTGAATTCTGACAAAGCACAAATATCCTTGGAGGAGTTACATCAAGGAATCTATGGGGCTCACACTCTAGTGGACTCACTTTGGCCTAGAAGTTGTTACAAACTAGATATTACTAGCCTACTATGGAACAAGATGCTTACAACTATGTGAAGAAATGTGTGCCTTGTTAGTAGCATGACATTTTGATACATGCCCTATCCCAATCCCTTCAGCCCACCATCACCCCTTGGCCTTTTTCCCACTAGGGTATTGACCTCGTTGGCCAAATTTTCCCTAATTCTTCCAATGACCATAAATACATCCTTGCTGCTACTGAGTACTTTACCAAGTGGGTCGAAGTTGTTCCCCTCACCTACACCACTGAAAAGTAGATCTCAAAGTTCATTTTGAACTATCTTATCTATCGCTATGGAATTCCTCAAGACATTATTACTGATAATGGAGGACCTTTCAAAAACAAGGATGTCATAGAGCTATGTAGGAAATTCAGCATTACCCACAATACCTCTTCCAAGTACTTTCTACAAGGAAATAGTCAAGCAGAGGCCACAAATAAAACCATCCTTAAAATCCTCAAGAAAACAGTCAATGAAGCTGGCCCTAATTGGCACCTTCACCTCAATCCCACCCTTTGGGCCTATCGCACCTCCATTTGAACCCCTACTGGAGCCGCCCCCTTTTCCCTTGTTTACGGTACCAAGGCTATTCTACCCATCGAAATTGAGCTCCCTTCCCTCAGAATTTCTCTAAGAAATCTATTTTCCGAAGAAGAATATAGAGTTGCCCGCTTGTAAGAGATAGAAATCCTAGATGAGAGACACCTTAGTGCCCTAAACCACCTCCGCATGTATCAAAATCACCTCTGCCTCTAGTTCAACAAAAGTATTAAACCTCGTTAGTTTGAGGTTGGTGATCTTGTCCTATAGCACAATATGAAGAACCTCCAGAACCATGAAAAGAAAGGAAAGTTTAAACATAATTGGTTGGGGCCCTTCATCATCATAGCAATGTATGGGTCTGGCGCTTATCATATTGCTTCACTAGAGGGAGATCCAATCCCTAATCCTATAAATATTGTACATCTCAAGCACTTCTATGCTTGATCCTTCAGCAGTCCGTTGTACAATAGAAAACTATCAAAATCCAAAAAAAATTAGAAAAGCAGAAAATCCAAAAACATAAAAAAAGCAAACAAATAAAAAAATTCCAAAAGCATAAAAAATCTAAAATCTTGAAAAAAGTATCAAAAAAGAAAAAGAGAAATAAATCTGTCCATCTGTGAAAACCTCTTCAGTGGTGCAATGGATAGGTACCATGGTGAAAATCTATTTCAGACGCCATGTGTAGTCAGATCCACCATTTGTCTCCACCATCTTCCATACAGCCTCCATCACCTTCCATAATAAATTCACTACCCATATCTGTGCAGGTAGTTCCCTGACCGTTTTCCACTTTCGTAATAAAATTGCATTTCCGCATGACTGAGCTTACCCCATCAACATTGAGCTTTATTCTAGACATAGTGACCACAAAATTTTCCCACAAATCAGCAGAAGAATTGACTTTCCTAGTTTTGTTCTATTCAGAAACAATTGCTAGCGAATTACCGTTTCACTCAATCAATCTTTTGGCCATCAGGATACATCCTTTCGGTGTCGGCTATTCTATCAATTCTCACATAAAATTTTTTCATGGAAAGAACTTTTGGACTGAATGACCACTTGGTTAGGATGACTTTTTGCTGATTTTATCTTGTGTTTCAATGTGGCCTTCTTGTGATAGCCTCAATCTTTCATATCTTGATTTGTTATGGTGAGTACATGTTGGAATACGTGTCATTTGTGTTATGATCTATTTTTCATAGATTGTTAGTGCATTTATGTTTGATATTTATTTATGACTATGTATGCCTCACTGGGGGAAGGATTCATGCATCTCAAATCCCTAAAAAGATCTGGATGTATTGAGTCTCCTCATGAGAAACATTTCATAGGTCTCATCGTACCTGATATGTTGCATTCTTGTTCCTAGCAACCTATTTGTCTGAGAGTCTAGTCCACACAAAGGAACCATGTCACTTATGTTTTCTAGCACATGGTGCATAACTCCTTTTGAAAAATTAAACTAGGGTGTGCTCTCCAACATTAACATGATATAAATCCCACTGTCATCATGTAGTTAGGATTGCATTTTAGTTAGGTCATATTGCACTTTGCATTTTTCTCTTGGCAAGGTTTCTATTTATTCCCTATCTAGCTACCTAGGTGATTCTATTAGACCTATTTGATACACACAAAAACAATGTCCTCATATGTCCCATTTTTGCATTCATTTATTAGGTTAATTTACTATTCACTAAGTCCATTCATTAATCATTACTCATTCTAGTTGCATTGTTACTTCATTCATTACTCATTAATCATTATAGTTACATATAGTTCCATTCATTCATTATCCATTACATTCATTATCATAGTTGCATTGTTAATCCATTAAAATAATTCATTTTAGTTCATTCATTTTAAGTCCATTCATTACACATTTACACATTATTCATTTATCTATCATCACATTGCATCATTCCACATAATATACATCCATATATAAGCATTTCACATATATCACATGTATCTCATCCCTGCATCACAAATAGGTTAGCATAATCATATACATTCATCTCATCTTGCATGTCAGTCATAAACATCATATATGACATATAAAATCATAACACATCCATCCTGCATAAACATCACATCATGTCATAACATAAGATAAATCATCATCAATAAAAGTCCATGTATATAAAGTCCATCATATGTCAGCATCTCAAAATGTCATACAAAAATGTATATCAAAAGTGGCCTGAGAAGAATCATGGTGGTGGTTGTGATGGCCCTGCACCCGTGCTCGGAAGCGGTGGTAACCCCACCGATCCCTGTGAATCCCACCATGTACTGTCGGTAAGTTCCCTCTCTGAGTATGCGGGCTCCCACTGTCCCTCTGGCACCACTCTATGATAGAGTCCCATATAATATGCAGCCTCTCATCCCCTCCGACTAGCCTCCTGCTGTGCTACAAAAGCATATGCTAGCACCTTCCCTAGTCCTCCAGCCCTTCCTACCTAGAAAGCTATATCTCCCTCCTCTCTGTAACCCTCTTCTCACCTCTGTGCTAGGTCTTGCTCTACTTTCAAAGCTGCTTTTGGAGGTGACATCTCTACCAAATCCTCTCCTACCTCCTCCTCCTCCTTTCCACCCATCCAAAACTCTCCATTGTCTACCTAGGCCTGTAATAGGTCTAATGCCCTCTGAGCACTATCACCATGAGCTGTCTCTGCTACTAATGCCCCCTATACTCAGGCTAGATTTATCTGTAGACTTCTGGCTATAGCCTGGGAGGTGGCCAATAATCCCTGTAACTATAGGATCTCTGCCTGTGCACTAGTCTCAGTCACCTAAGATTTATTCAATAACCCCTACACTCTCCTAAGATCAATCCGTAGACTATCCCGCTCTGCCACTATTGTATCATGTACATCCTAGGCTATGTGCCCAGCTGGTGGTCTCTGTCCTAGTGGCCCCTGTTTCCCTTTTCCCTATCGTGGTGGCCCCTATGGCCCCTATACATATGGCCCCTATCCCCATGTCTGTCCCTATATATCTGGGACCACTAATGGCTAACTCCTTGCAGATATCTCTACCTGTCCCTGTCGCCTCTGAACTACTACTCTCGGCCGGACTCTCCTACCCCTAGCCCCTCTTCCATCTCCTCCCTCCTCATCCCCATCATCTCCAACCTATCCTCCTCCATCCTCTCCCTACCTAGGCTACTCATCGACCTGTACCACCCCTGGAACTATCAATCTGATAGGCCTATGGGCCGCCCACCACTATGCATATGTTGGGATGACTCCAACATCATGTAGTGACTCCCGTGCTCTAATCCATGACACCTCGATCATGCCAATCCATGATCCTTGAGCTCCTCGCAAGTCCACTCCCATCCCCCAAATACTGCCCACTTCCTAAGTCACCAAGGGATGTAGGAATCCATCTGGCACAGTCTTCTAAACCTGCCCCATTTGCCTCTATACCTTGGATGACATGTATCTGGCTATCATATAAGCTATCCATCTAATCAACCAACAATCTGTCTGTACAAATCTGAGATAATAAGAGTCATACCGCCCATCCCCAGCGTATCCATCCTACTATGGGACCTGGTGGCCCCATGCCTCACACCCTGTATACGGTGCCCACTGAATGTCACCCATCTCATCTAAAGTCTAACGCCAATATCCAACCAAGTCTGTAGACTCGTAGGTAATGGGTGGCCTATACCTACATGCAAAGGGCTCATAAACCTGCCTAGTCTCATGTGTTTGGATCGGTCGTATGACAACAATATGATCCCACACCCATACAAGTAACAAAGTGCATCATGGTCCTAGTGCCCTACCCTTATGGTAGGCGCACATGTGTAAATTAGAATAAAGCTACTCAAGGATAGTATATCCCCAATAGTACTGATCCCCATCCTCTACCATACGGCTCAACACTTGAGCCCAGCTAATCAGAAATCCCTTGCCTGCATGATCAGGCATTAGTCGTCCCCCAATAAGCCCTGCCAAATATAGTGCCACCTGTCGCAACCATGGTCATGCCGCCATCACCCCAACCCATGACATCCACTTCTGTGAAGTCGGTATATCTGTGTAACTCCTCTCGAAGTCCATCTCCATGTGAGGCTCTGACCCCTCAAAATAGTACTTGGGTATCAGCCCCCAAATTGACACTCTGTAAATCCTACACACATCATGTAGAGTAATCATGGCTTCCCCTATGGGGAAGTGAAAGCTCGATGTGGTACTATACCACCTCTTAATCAAAGATGACATGAGCTCATTATGTGCTCTCAAATGGGGCCAGAGGTGCACATGCTCTAATCCACACAAAGTCATTATCCCCCAATCCTCTGCAATCAGCTCATGCTCCAGCGCCATCATCACTGGATATCACTCCCTCGCCCGTAAGGTAAAAGTATCCTCCTACATCCACCTGTAGACACCTAAAATTGTCCATTCACATTAATATTAATTTTTATTAATAGTTGTCCTTAACATTATAGTTGTTTTAATTAATTAACTATATTGTTATATTCCTCTATTTATTAAATTAAATTAAATTAAATTAAATAAATTCATTTTCCCTCTTGTATTTAAATTCTATTTGAATACTATAATATATTAAATTTAATTTAATATATTATCCTTTCATCTCTTATTATAAAATAAATTTGATTTATTTTATTCCCCCAGTAACTAATATTCTTCTAACCTTTGATTAAATTAAAATTATTTTAATTTAATCTCTATTTACCTTATCTAAATTCACCTCTTGCTAATTATTCATCTAATCTTGATTAAAGGTGGATTACCTCTAATCATGTGCACAATCACCTTTT
>MU227366.1:2101175-2117016 GCA_018584345.1 Thuja plicata
TTAAAATCTTACATGTTCATCTTTAGCTTAATTTTCATCACAATCTAGTTGTTAATCCTTTATATTTGCATTCTTAGTATAGACTTTGCATTTGCATTCATCCTTTGAGAGAGATTTGGGGCAAGTTTCACATACTTGTGCTCAAATCTTCATCCTTTTGCATCTTAGTGGGATTTCATTGTATTGTGTTGAGAGAGCACACCCACATAATCTTAAAGAGAAAATCAAACAAGGCTTTGGGTGCCCTTGTTTTAGCTCATCGGAGGTTGTAATGAAAATTTCTTATTTTGTTGCATGTACTAACATCTAATGTGTTTGTTTGATGTTTTGGTGTTTTGTATTTACAGTAAATAGGTCTACATTTTCATTGCATACACCACCATGCTCATGTCAGATATCAGATAGCATTCTGGGGCATCAAACAATGCCCCTAGCCTGATCCGAGGCGTCGAAAACTTCTCTCTCTCTCTCTCATTTCCTTCTTTTTCCTCTATTTCTGGGTCAATCAGTGGAAACGTTGATTTACCCTTGCAGACGACGGTTCTTCGCAGCCGTCGATCTATAGAGATGGCAGTTTAGGCCGTTGCCTCTTTTTCACATAGATGGCAGAGTTCTTACTCCACCATCTCCACCCTATTTTCCCCCCTCCCCTCTTCCATCGCAGATGGTAATCATGCGATCTCTGCCTGCACTGACACCAATCGCCGATCAACTATCTACAAAGATGGTGATTTGTCGATTGCCATCTGCGCAGACGACGGTCAGGCGACCACCGTCTGTGTTGCAGGTCAGTTTGGAGCGTATTTTGGGTGCCATAAATGCAATAAAAAACATTAAATGCATAATTGACTAGGAGGCCTTCGACTACTCACCTGTGGTCTGGCATCCGCGGGTCACTGATGGATCTTGACTCTTTCTCCAAGCTGTGCAAGCTCTCGAATCATTTCCATCGTTTATCTCTTCTTTCATTTTTTTTCTCTTTGTGATTGAAAATAACTTATCTTTGGGCCTCAGTGGACTATTTATAGCCCCTTGGGGCCCGTTTCTTTCTTCCTTCTCCCCGTTTCCCGCTCTGGTCCCCATTTTTCCTCTATTTCTTTTGGACACACCATGCAATTGGTCTTCTTTCCCTCTCTTCCTGCCTTTTTCGAGAAAATTTTATTAAAAATATTTTATTTTTTCCTATTATTTTCTCGAGGGGGCACACTCCTCCACTCTCGTCGCCTTAGGATTTCCTAACCTTTCTAGGGCATCTTATTTTCTTTTCGTTAGCACGATGCCACTTTCAACGCCGCATCAAAGAGGGGCAAAATGTAGACGTCTGAAATTGTCCTTATATTAATTTAATTAATATTCCCATAGCTTTATAATTATTTTTAATTAATTAATTATATTTGTTATATTTTTCTATCTATTTAATTAAATATGATTCACCTTCTTTAGTATTTAAATTTAATTTAAATATCATCCCCTTTAATTTATTAAATCTTATTTATATACATTTCCCTCATTAATCCCTTTTAAATAAATTTTTAATTTATTTGTTCCTCCACATGACAACTCTACTAAACCACAATTAATCTAAATCTAATTTGGATTAAACTAATTTGAACCTAGATCCTACCCTACCTCACATCACTCTCACCAAATAGACCTACTTACTAATTAACTAAGGTTAATTAGGCTATTTTCTTGATTTCTACACATATTAGTCCTAATTATTTACTCACACATGTGTGAGCAAATTTCCAAAAATTAACTTTTCTAAATAATCCTAATTTGTTGCCAACAAAGTTTTTTAAAAACTTGATGACACTTTCTTACACTTTGTAAAAGTGTTTTATTGGACAAAAACTCTTACACCTCTTACAAGATCCTTCACATGTCTACTTTAAGTACACCTTGACCCATCACATCAAAAATTTCTCACACATGTGTGAGAAAAGTTGGCCTCTTGCATAGCTTATGTGTCCCTCATGTGGCACCTATGTGGATGCCACATGAGCTCCACCTCATCCAATCCCTCTCTCTCCTCCAAGAAATCTATAAACAAAGGCCATTGTCAAGAGAAAATCATCTCTCATTTATGCATTGTTATCATGCTAGTTTAGTGTTTGAATTTCATAGCTCATTTTCATGTTTATGCTCTTAGTTCATTAGCAAAATCTAGATATTACATCTTAGGCTTAAATGGAATGAATCTAGTTCTTCTTTCCATCTCATGCATATCATTCTAGTCTAGCTTTGCATCTTCATCATTCACATTTGGTGAAGTTTTGAGACAAGTTCCTCATACTTGTTCTTGAGATTTTCATCACATCCATTAGTTGCATTTAGTTTCATTTAGTTTCAATCAATGAATCAAGTGAGATTTTAGTATTGTGTTGGGAGAGCACACCCACATTATTCTCTAAGAGGAAATCAACAAGGCATTAGGTGCCCTTGTTTAGCTCATCGTAAGTTGTGATGAAATATCTTATTTTTAGAGTATGTTCTTAGACATGTTAGTTGTTTTAATGATTTATATCTCTAATGTTTGCATGTCTAAGCATGCTTCCAACAGGTAGGATTCTAGCACATACAGAATCCTCTATACTAGAGGATGGTGAATTCTCTTCATATGACTTGATCTCTTCTTGTTTCTCTCCTTTCTTCACCTAAGTCTTCTTTATCTCACGTATGACTATATCAACACTTATAATCTCCTTTCATTTCCTATCCTCTGACCTGTTAGGAGATCAGTTCCTAAATCTGCAATCTCTAGCAAGGTGACCAACCCTATGGAATTGGAAACAAGTCATACCAGTTGACCTCCAAGGTCCAACATTTCCTCTCTGAATTCTCATTCTATAATTTACTGCAAGGTGATCATAGTTACCACATACCAAGCATGTAACATTGAATTTTCTTTGCCTTCTAATAGGGTTCACCAGTTTGATAGGAGATCTATGTGCATTCACTCTTGACCTGCAATCTCCAGCTTTGTGTCCATATTTATTGCTTATAAAAAAATATCCTTCAAAACAACCATTGTTAGGTCTATATATATATATACTCATAAGTAGTATGACCATACTTATGACAACTATAGGAATAATCATCAAAATAAAAAGGTTTATTTTCTGGTTTTCTTCTACACACATTCACAGTATGACCATGCTTTCCACAGTTATAACAAGTAGGTTTGTTAGGTTTCTTACCTGGATTGCTTGGATCTACCTTTTGATCTTTTTGTGGCTTCTTAGGTTCAGATTTAGACGACTCACCAATTTCAAAATTTTCTTTACCTATGTAACCAAGACTGGTTGTGTTTTTGTGTCTTCTTTGTCTCTTCAATTATTCATCAAGCTTTTGCGATATTTCATTGTATTACTTTAGCTTTGTTGGAATTATGATGAATTTTGGTAGGGAAATGATGAGTTTAAGTTTTTTATTGCTGGAAAATTATTAAATCTATTAATTTTGGTACATAGGTTACCCTAACCGATTGACAGGATGAATAGGTGAAGTAGATATGCTAAGTGTTATGATCGGTGAGCAGGAAGATAGTAACAATTTTGAGTAGCACTTGAGATGGTGATAATATTGGGAGAAGAGATAATTACCTGGGTCTTATTATGATCAAAGGAGTACATATTTACTATCATGACAGTTAATTCAAAAGTGTGTGAAAGCTAGTTTTTTGGTAATTGTTCTATGTGAGCCGGTTGAGTTACTGATTGATATGTGATGTTTAGATGGTTAAGGTAGTTAAGTTAATGATGATGTTTTGTATTAAATGTTGGTATTACATTTTTGGGCCAACATGTAAAGATTTATTGAAACATTTTTTATGAGTTAAGTCAGATTAAGGGATGATTTGTAGACCGATATTAATATTTAACCAACTTAAGAAGAACTATATAAAGGGATGATAAATTAGAGATTTAGGGTTGTTGATCATGTTTTTGGTGGTTGCGATCAGAGACAAAGATTGTGTATTGTGTCAAGAGATCAGAGACAAAATTGGATCTTACAAGCAAGCAGTGTCATTTCAGATCAGTAAATTGAGTTCATTGCTCAAGGCTAACTCTAATAGGTTAGCAAGGTTAAATCACTTAAAAGGGTGGATACTAAAAATATTATTGTGTAAATCCTCTAAAAAGGTGAATTTTGAGGAGTTCAAAATCCTCTAGAAAGGTAGATCTTAACACATCTCATTGTACTTATAACAAGGTACTAGTCACTCCTAACATGATATTGCAAGCTCTTAACCGAGCAACTCTTTTAACTGCAGTGAAAATATTTTTGGGTGTCATCACCATCGTGGTTTTTTACTTCTAATAAGGATTTCCATAATAAAATTAGTGGTATTATGGTTTATTCTTTGTGGTTGGTTGAATTAATTTACTTCTATTTCATAGTACAATTACTTGTTTGATTTTGTGGAATTTACTTAAGAGCATAATTAGATCTTTGGTTGAATAAGTATATGTTCTATTTTCACTAATTCACCCCCCCTCTTAGTGATTTTATATATCAACAATTGGTATCAAAGCCTTGTGACCTTGAAGAAGTCTAACAGCTTGGGAGAGATCCTTAAGGGAGATATGGAGTTTTATAGAAGACAACTTGCTGAGGTTGAGGACATGATTGAGAAACTTAAATACTAGTTGAAGATATCTAGGGGTAATAGATAAGATCTTCTCGAATAGTTGGTAGATCTGATGAATCTATAGTTGAAGCTATAACTTTGGAGAATGAGCAGCTTGCCAAGGATAATAAGGACATGCACAAGATTCTTGAAAAGATGAAGCTAGAAAATAAAAACATAAAAAAGGAGTTGGAAAACTTCTCATTAATAATGGGTGAAGAGATAGAAGAAAGGAGAGTTGTGAACAGAGCTAAGAAATTTGGTGAGGATGCCCTAAAATCCAAAGATGAAACCCTAGCATCCAAGGTGGATGAAAAAATTCAAATATGAGAAATAAATTGCTACATTTAGGGAGCATCTACATGAGACTAATAAATAAAATGTTAATGCCATAGGTGAGAGTGAACATTTGAGAGATGAGAATTCAAAGCTGCAAGAAAAGTTGAAGAGTGCTCATGACCCATTGAATAAGCTCAACAAGAGTTCCACTAAACTTGATGAACAAATCTAAAAAAAAATGAGACATGGTGAAAGAAAAGAAATAGGTTTTTCCAAATTTGAAGTCGGTGAGTCATGTGGTACTAAGGAAACTCTTGAAGAAGAGAAGACTGCACCCAAGGTAAAAAAAAATAACAAACTTAGTAAGAGGAATTATAAACCGGTATGTTTCAATTGTCACAAGGAAGGACATACTGCTAATGTTTGTTGGTGTAAACCTAGTCCATTTGTTCCTAGCTTTGCAAATTCTTTTGGTAGATTGGTTAGTTATAATTCTTGATCGAATGCTTTTCAAGGTAATTATTAGTACTATAACAAGTATGGTCATAAGGATAATGAGTGCAGTGCTAGAATCAACAATGTAAGGCCATATGTAAACTGAAGAAGTCCTTACCAAAGGGAGATACAATTCAATGTTACTTGTTCTGTCTATCAAAAATTTGAACATACAATAGTGAATTGCAGGATGAGAACTGGTAGAGGCAATGCTGGACCATGAAGGAAAAATAGTATGACATGTTACAATTGAAATAAGATTGAACATCTTTCTAGCTCTTGCAGAGTGAAGAAGAATAATATTGGAGATCAACCGATGAGTAGGCCTGATATTGATAAAGGCAAGAAGATTGCATATGTTGAAGAAATTAAGAAGTAGATGAAGGATACCTGGGTAAAGAAATGATAATTGAAGTCTTCTGAAATGAAAGAGAACTCCACTACATTGGGTAATGTGGAGAATTCATCATTTGAATAATTAAAATCAATTGTCTTAGGTGGTGCAAAACAAGTAAGATCTATAACCTATCCCCTAGTTTGTATGCACAGTAAGATATATCAACATATTTGGATGCCTAAAGATGTGTGATGAGGTAAATTCTATGTTGTAAATATTATGAATGAGAGGGGAGGGGGGTAAAATAGTACAAACATGTAATGAACAAATTCAACCACCGCTATGAATAACTGCACTATTAACTTCCAAACAACAACGCATATAAATGAAGTAAACAAATCACAGTTAGCAATATCAAGAATCCAATAAATCAACACACATAACACATATATTTTATCATGTAAACCCTTGTAAGTGAGGGAAAAACATGGCGGGGATGAAACCCACAAACCCACTACTACAATAAGTGATTTTTCCATGGTAAGAGCTAAAAATACCCTTTCTAAGGGTTCACCATGTTAGGAGCGATTAGTACACTTTTAGGAGTACAAAAAGATCATCCATGATCTACCTCACTAGGGGATTTCAAACCTCAATAAAGAAGTTACCCTGTTAAAGGATTTACAAATAAGAACCTATTAAAGTTCACCTAGTTAGGGGATTTAACTAGTTGCAAGTGTTAGGGAACAACAAGATATGTTGATCTATAGAATGACATTGATTACCTATCAGATCCTTTCTACTCATTTCCTTCCTAAGATTTTACTAAACTCCGCTCCTTCAATTTGTGATCACCTAATTTGAAAATATGACTACAACCCTAAATCAAACAATTTAGTGCTCCTTAAATAGACTCTAATTAGGTCACACAAGACCTAGAACTTTCCACCACAGTCGGCTCAAAAGATTAGCCAACCTCCTCAAAATTAGCGTAAAAAACATCCAATATGTTATCCACAAATGTATTACCAATATTTAGAACTATGCTTCAGCCTCACATCTACCACCTTAATCAAATTAATATGAAACTCTGATCATTGATTAGATAGGTAAAAATGTCTTCGCACTTAAAACATAATTCATTCAAAATTGATATAAACTATTGCAATTGGAATCATGGATTCCACTTGCCATACAAAAACTACATCTATGATCGCAACACCTAAATATTTCCTTAATTCCTCTGCTACCACATTATGTGTCTGATATTATTCTTCTTAAACACTAGTAAACATACATAGTTGATCTTCCCTTTACCGATCATGTATAGTTCATATCAGTCATGCCAAAAATGATAAATAAATACGTTTCCATCAATGAAAACCAATTATGCATTGAATCATGACCACCCTTCATATCTCCTCCAAAGCTACCATAATCCCAACAATCTCCCCTTTGGCATTGATGGCAAAAAATTCTTTTTTCATAACTCTGTAAGTATAATTTGCACTATAAAACTTATACTCCCCCTTTCTCTATACATCCTCTCTCTTACTCTTTCTCTACTCATTCTCCCCCTTTTTGTCAACGATGACAAATAATCATATATCAAGAATACATGTTGTTAAAGACATCCTTGAATTTTTTCTTTGCACCATCCAATGTCTTCTCCCATGACTCTTGTAAGTGCTTCAATGACAAAATTTTCCCATGAATTACAGATGCTAATCCTTCCAAATCATTCAAAGTACTCACTATTAATAGACTAAGTGTATTTTCTACATTTCTTACATGTTGTTGCATAGCATCTATAGTGGGGGTCAAATAGGTCTGCATCTCCATAAGTGTAATAAACCTTTAATCTTGTTCACTTTGCAACTGCCTCACTGTGTAAGTAATCAATTTGACCTTACTACTATATTTTGATGTTGAACTAGTAATGGGATCAAACTTTTCAATCAAAGCATTTATCTCCATCTAAGAATCATCTCTCTTATTCTCCAGGTCTTTTGTAAAATTTGTAAACTTGGAAACTTTTACAAGTATCCATCGTATCTCCTGTAGGATTTCCTTCACTTTATTCAGTTGAACTGTAAGTGACTTTGTATCAACTGAGATAATCTCCCTCAACTTATCAGCTTGTATCTTCTCATATTATTTCATGGATAACTTCATTGGTGCATTCTCCATGATAGTTACTTGATCATAAACATCCTTTACCAATATACCTAGCTGATGAACTGGATTATCTTGTTTGTCATATCCCACATTAGGTACTAAATTCCTGATGATGTTTCTGGCTCCTTTCAGTATTCTGACCTTCTTTTTATTTCTCTTCAGTATGTCCATTACTAATTTCTCCTTAATCTTATAAGACACTTTCAACAGCTCCTTAGGACTCATTTGAGTAATATCAATAGTTGTTTGCATTTCTTCATCTTTAGGTTCTCCTTCATCTTCTTCCTTAGAACTAGTTGAATTCTTTGTTTTTCTCTTCTTCACCATGCTACCTTCACCAATTAGATCTAGATTCCTCTTTACTAAAAGTATATCATCATCATCCTTATGTCATTCACCTTTTTGTTCTGTCACTTCCTCAAAAATCTTCTCTATAGGTGCTTCAACATCAGTTTGAGTATCAATATTCTGTATCTCCATAGGGATATCAGAGATAACATTATCTATGAAATTATTTATCTCTTCATTTGTTTTCTCTTGTGATTTTCCTATTTTTCCTACTGATTTGTCTTTAGCTACAATCTTATACTTTACTAACTTTATCCTTGAATCTACTGTCTCATCTCTTACCGATTGTGTTTCACTTATGAGAATTCTTGTAACTCTATTCCTTGTCATAAATTATCCTCTCATTACTTCAACCATCAAATTTACCTCTTATGTAGTTATTGAGCATTGTTTTGACACAAGCCAACTTTCTAGGATATCAAGATTTGATTTTCTCTCTTGAAAGTATAACAAAGTTATTCCCAAGGTTCTCTGGGGTTGGGTCTCAACCTGCTTGGTTACTCAGTTGAAAATAAATGTGAATGTTCATGAGCAGGCCTTTGCTAGTATGTTGAAGACATCAAGATAAAATATACTTTAGTTCTTTTTGGTATTTTCCATTTTAACATATATGGGTGTTGTAATTAAATGCAATTTTGTATTTTCCAAGATGTAGATTTTCAGAATTGAAGACAGGATGTAGTAGAGAGTAGAGTAACGATAAATAAAAAAAATTACTGAAAATGAAATCCTATGGACATAAACCATTGTAAACTCTTCCTTGCGAATTGAGTGATGGGGAGATTTGGATCAAACCCACGAAGCATGAATCAGACAAAGTCACAATTCACTACCCCACGGATGCAAGCATTCAGAAAGAAGGTACATTCACTCATGCAAGATATTCAAAATCTCTCAAATCACAAAGCCACCAAGATATGCACACCCATGAGATAGATTTATTGTTAAGACCAAAGATGATCTCTTCCATGCATTCATCACAGCAAGGTAAGAAAACAACAACAAACTTTAACTAAAGAAACGTGAATTCAAAGCATAAAAAACAAGAGGGCCTTTGAAAAATAATGAATAATGCAAGCATACATTCAATAATTTCTCATAGGTAGCAGCAATTCACACACCACGAATGAAGCTCCAAATGTAAGTTTTTATTGCATTAAGAATTCAACTCTATTACATTGCTTTTGATTACAATATATAGAGTTTTGATCCACAAAATCTGAATGCCAAAATTAGGGTATCAGAGAGTCTAAATTAATGAAAATAAACTAAAATTAAAATTTTTCTGAAAGAAAACTATTGCTAACTGATACTAAACAAATTGCATGGATTCTTAATCCATTTACTATTAGTTTTTCCATGCAAGAAGGATCAAACTCGCCAAGAAAAGAGAGAGAAAGAAGATAGGGTTTCTCTACATGCAACTAAAGTCTTCTTCTTGATCTTGGAGTTCTACCTTGGAATCTTCATCTGGATTTCTCTCTGCAGTGGGAACTAATAGGGGACCCTTATTTCTTCAAAAATGAACTCTAGTTGGGCACCCATCTGATCTAGAGTTCAAACTCCATGCAAAAAAGTGATCTCACTGGAAAAACCTAGAATTTTGGACCCCGACCTATCCTTCAAAAATCTCAAAGTGTCAACATTTGCTAAGTGTTGGAATAAAAAATTGGAGGAGTCAAAGTTTCAGCCCTTTCGGAGCCCAAAAGGCCAAAAGGGCCGAAAGGCTAAAATGCCAAAAAACTTGACTTTGGAAAAATGGCTAAGTATGGATCCTTATGACTCCAAAAATTTTAGACTTTAAAATTCCAAAAAGGCTATTAGAGTCTGAAACTCCAAAAAATTCCAACAGAGCCCAAAACTCCAAAAAAATCCAGCAACTCTAAAATTCTAAAAAATCTAGCAAGTTTGGACTGTGAAATATCCAGCAAGTCTGAAACTCTGAATAATCCAGCAAATTTAGACTGTGAAAAATCTAGCAAATTCAAACTATAAAAAATACAGCAAGTTTGAAACTCCCAAAAATCTAGCAAGTTCAGACTGCAAAAAATCTAGCAAGTTCAGACAGCGAAATATCCAGCAAGTCTGAAACTCCAAAAAATCTAGCAAGTTCAGATTGTGAAAAATCCAACAAATTTGGAGTGCAAAAAATCCAGCAAGTCTGAAACTCCAAAAAATCCAACAAGTTCAGACTGCGAAAAATCCAGCAAGTCCAAAACTCTGAAAAAATTCAGCAAATAAAACCTCATGACTTGAAAAATGGCTAAGTCCAAAATGACTTTTTGGTAGGATCCCAGGGTGAGCTTTGCAAAATCTCTTTGCAACTTCTTGGACTTCATCAGAACTAAGAAACTTCATAAATTCAACTTTCCATGTTGCCTCTCCATAAACCCAGAAAGGCATGCTTCAAACTTCTGAACTTCTCCAATACCATTCATGATTTTCTTCATATTTTCTCTGAATTGGAACATTTGTTGCAAACTTTGTCTGTGTTCACATGCAACAATCATTCATTTGAGGTGTTTGAATGATATTTCATGTGGAATAGATTTCATGACCTATGTCTATGTCGGTGATCTCCCCGTGCAAATTTCCACCTTAGTGGGGGATGTGGTATCCTTTGAAATAGTACTTCATTGGTAGAGTTGTCTTTTCTGGCATTCTTTTCATTTGTTGAGTATTTGACATCTTTGTATCCTGCATGCGAATGCATTTGTTAGAATAATGTTATTGAAAGCAAGAAACTATTCTAAGCCACCACTCTTACAACAGTCTAAATTGTAAATTCAGACTAGAAAAACTACCAAACTTCAAAACATTATATACAAAAGGGGGTCCGCATTAGGCCAAGTTTCAAAAATGAGGTGTGTGTTGTGGACCCACAACAACTAGCCTAGACAAAAGGAGAAATGACTGAGGCATTTCTTTATCAGTAAATAACTTCTGGAAACTTGTCTTGCAATAAACCGAACCCAGGTAACTCTCATGGAAATATTATTTTGCCAACTCTCAAAATTGAAGTCCTCTGTTGTTTCTTCCTTTGTGTGCACTTGTGTGTTCATTCCTTTGACATTTTGACAAAGATAACTTAAATGAATATCAACCAAAACCAAACTTCACAATGTTAACAAGAGCTTTCCAGGAAGAGCGCTGCTACCAGTCAGGCATCCATAGCCCTAACAAAGTTTCCCCCGAGTCCCAATCTAACCTTGCTCTACTACTAGTCAGGAATCCATAGCCTCGGTAGAGATTTATAGAGTCACCCTTCTCTATCTTCTGATGATATTTGAAGTAGATGTATTTGGAGGGATCTCTGTTTGGATTTATTTCTTCTTTCTTGATTGGTAACCGGTTCAGGCCACTTGTGCTTTGAGTATGCTAGTTCTTGAATTCCTTCATTTTATTGCTTTTGATAAACCTACACAGTGCTTAGCTAGTGCTACATTGGTATAAGATTATGATCACCATAGTGACCATTGCTTTGAATGATTCATTTTTCTTTCACATTATTTTCCATTTTATTCTCTTTCCTTACTCCCCCTTCTTTTTTTTTTTTAAAAGTTAGGTTGCAGATGGAGAAGAGTTCTGGGACTGGTGGGTACCCATGTCAACATGTTGGTGTTGGCTCTAACTAAAAACCTCCCAAGAAACCAACTTTTCCAATGTCATATTTTAATGTATATCTTGTGATTTATGATGATCAATGTTGAACATCACCTTGGTTTCCATAAAAAGGTATCACCATTTCTGATCACCGTTTATAGCTTCTTGCAAGACACATCTCTTTAGAAAAATTGACTAAGAAATACCTTTGCTTCTCATCGAGGACTAGTTGGGATGGACCCTTGTCAGGAACAACCTCAAAAAAACACACTGACTCCCTTGACACAACCAACCAAAGTGAGAAAACCAAGAAATAAGAAAACAAAATCAAGACAAACACCTACCTAAACAAAACTAAATAAAAATTATATACAAAAGATTCAGAACAAAAATCATATGAGTTACTAGTTAATTTATTTTCCTCTCCATGCATTAGCAATAATGCGCCTTGTATAGTTCTAAGGAATGCAAACTCATCGTTGTACTAAAAGAAATAAAATTTAGACAAGTTTTGTTCAAATACTGGGCACCAATTGTACAAAATCAGAAGTTGTGGCAACTCTCCATGATCATGGTTAATCCACAAACAAGTTTTTTCACCCTCAACACCATATTCAAATTGGAAATTATCAAATTGTAAGGGATAATGGAAAGATACAACCTGATTTAGTGAGTTCCCAACCATGGGAGTATACTCACAAAACATGATTTCTTCTTCTGGAGGTCTTAACTTAGGGTACAACACTCCATCCTCATCAAGTACAGGCACACCATAAGAAGACATAGGTATTGGTGATGTACTATACCTATCATTACAACAAGGCTCAAAAAGAAAAGCATCAAGACTATGATCCTTGCTATAATCATCATTAGGCCTAAATAATGAATAATCACATTTAACCTTATTAGGAATAATAACTTCAACCATAAAAATGGCATTTGAATTGTAAGAATCATTAGTATCATCAATAAAATCATTTTCCCCCTCAATATTTAAAGAAACATATTCAAAATTGTTCTTACCTTCTAAGGCAATCTCCCAAGCTAGCATGAAGTCAAGACAACTTACTTCTGGATGTAGATCAAATGGATGAACTCTACATGAATTGGCTACTGCAAGGTCTGATATATGCATGGAATACCCACAAATGGACATTTCTTTACTCAAACATGATACCAGATCAAACACTTTATCTACCTCATCCGATGATATAGATAAAGAGTCATCTAGTTTCTCAATTGGGAAGTCCCTCATTCCATGTTGTTGGCCATGTGTGAGTGTTGCAGACCCTGGGACAACCCTTTGATCATCCTTTTGAACCTCTTTTATCTCCTCTAATTGGGTTTCATCATGATTGGCATTTGAATAATAAAGTGCATCATCACTCATGATTTTATAAGAAGATACCTCTTCACTTTCACTTGTCATGAAAATGTTTATGAATGTATCTATAATTTCACCCTCTGCATCATTTTGAATTTTCTCACCATAGTCCTCTTGTATACTGATCACTATAATTTCACCCTCTGCATCATTTTGAACTTCCTCATCAGGCAAGCCATTATCTTCTAATGTCTCATGGGTTTGATCACATTCATCTTCTTCCTTCCTTGATTGATTATCCCAATGATCCTCTACAGGAATTAATACCTCTTCAATAGTCATCTTTCCTTTCAAATAGAAGTTCATCTTCCCAAGGAAAACAAGGCAATCCACCTCACAATGTTTGTTTGTTAGGTGTATCCTACATCCATCCATCCATGAAAAATCTGATAATGACATAGGAATACCCAATTCTTGCAACCTCTCATTTATTCTACTTTGCTCAATGGAATATCCACCTGATGGGGAGGTTACCTAACTCTCTGAAATTCCTACTCTCTTCTAGGAATCTCACCTGGAATCCTATTCAATTCAGGACTCTCTAGACTCACCCTTGAGTCTCTTAGGGCTACTCTCAGACCCTAACCAGAAGGACTATTCTGTTCCCTCTATCCTAAGTTCCCTACCCACCGAAATGTTTTACTCCTCACTGTATCTCACTCTTCATGAATGAATTCCCTACAGTCATGCACCTTCTTACTTATCTATCTCATCTATAAGTTCTCTAGCCGGACCATAGGCTCGCCTAGGACTTGCCTGCAAACTCGACTAGCTTCTCTTCTAACACAATGACAGAAACAAACCTAATGTACAAGGTGGATGCTTCTTGACTGTCACAATCCATTTAGCAGATTATCAGAGTCAAGAAGCACCCATATTATCGAACAGAAACAAAACAGCACTTTACAGAAGTCTGATCAGAATAACAGAACACACAAAGTACATAAAAACTTCTTTATATTAATAATACAGAAGATTACAATATGCTTGGCGAGTCTACTCTGTCTCTGTAACTAACTAATTATCAACAGCTGATCTGAACTGAACCCCTCTGAACTGAACCCTTTCACTGATTCTTCTTCTCTTCTTTATCTCTGGCTTCTCTTCGATTCTGTAACCCTGGTGGTTACCTGTCGAGCTTAGCCTTCCAGCTGTTTTTTGTTCTTCATCTTCGTCTGCAACCTATCATCACTTCCCTTGCATGGTTGACACTGTATATGACTCTTTTTCCTATGTGTATTTCTTTTTCTATTTGGTGGTTATGACCTTTTCAACGCTTTCTTCTATTGACATGTCAGCACATTGATCATTTGACTGTTCTATTTTCCATCGCGTAGTCGCGAGCTGAAATAACCTTTTACATTTTGCTCTGCGACTGAGCAATGACCTGCTTGTCGCGCTCTCACAATGTCTTTACCCGATCTGTCTTTTCCTCTGTGACTGAGCGATGAGCTCATGTTG
This sequence comes from Thuja plicata, assembly GCA_018584345.1. Lineage (NCBI taxonomy): Eukaryota > Viridiplantae > Streptophyta > Pinopsida > Cupressales > Cupressaceae > Thuja > Thuja plicata. The sequence continues at coordinate 2,115,894 of MU227366.1, forward strand.
CGCACCCGCATTGCCTTTTCCCAAGCTATGTTTTATGCTGCGACTGAGCGATGAGCTCAAGTCGCATACTCACACTATTCTGCCTCGAGCTGACTTTCCTTCTATGACCGAGCGATGATCACCTGTCTCGTACCCACACTGATTCAAGATGCGTTGATGATGTCTTTGCGATTGAGTGAGAACCGTGGTCGCACATTCGCGCTGCTTCAACTCGAGCTGCCTCTTGCTTTGTGACCAAGCGATGAGCTCGTGTCGCGTACTCGCTAGGTGTTTCCCCGAGCTGACCTTTGCCTTGTGACTGAGTGATGCAATTCTCTTCGCACACTTGTCATTCTTTTCACTTAGCCATCAAGTCATCTGCGACCTTGTGATGCATCGGGTGTCGCTCACTCGCACATCAGGACTGAACTGTTTGTCTTCGCGACTGAGCAATTGATTTCACCGTCGCCTTGTCGCACCGTGTTTTCTCTGACTGAGAATTGACTCGCGAGCTTGTGATGAGCTCCTCATCGCATTCTCACGCACTGTCTTTTCTGCTAGCCATCTGTGACTGAGCGACTAGTTCCTCGTCACGCACTCGCTCACTAATAAGTAAACTATTTTCCTAGCTTGCGAGTGTGCGATGCATTACCTTTCTGCTCGCTGCTGGCTCCGCGATTGAGTGACTAAGCAAAACATGAATTTCTCATTGGAAGAATTGTATCAAACCTTGTTCAAAATTACTAGGGCTAGGGTTTTGAGCTAACCCTAGGGTGCTCTGCACCATACTCCCCCCTCTTTAAGACGGCAAAAAAAATTCAGCTGGAACTAGTCGGCAACAACGCCGAACTAATTCCCTGTGTTCTGCATTCTGCTTCGTCCAACCAGGTAGCTTCTGCCTCTGGTAACCCTAACCATTTCACTAGGTATTCTCTGTATACCCGATGCCTGGTTGTCTTCTGAATTCTGGAATCCAGAATTTTCTCTGCCTGCAACTTGGATTTAGGCTGAACCTGCATGTCTTGGACATCTTTTCCTATCTCCCTCTGCTGAATGTTCTCAGGTATCACTGGTCCTTTGTATGGAATCAAATCCTGCACATTAAAAATAGGTGATATATCCAAATGGTTAGGTAAATCAATTT
>MU227366.1:2145554-2171883 GCA_018584345.1 Thuja plicata
GCATTCTAAAAACCCTTGCACTCCATGCCTAGGGAGCTATGGATCGATTTTTGAGACCTCATTCTTGAGTGTTCTTGAATGTAAGGATTCATAGAAGTGTGACACAATTATAGCACACAAGTATTACCAAGTGAATCAGTGAGTTTATTTTTAAGTGTTTGAGTTTTGATTTGTCTGATTCAGCACCCCCCTCAGTGGGACCAACAATTGGTATCAAAACTGAGTTACTCTAAAGTAATAAGTTTAAAAGGACTTGAGTCAAGATCTAAAGATGTATAGGAGGGAAGCACCAAAGTTTAATAGGGATCATTTATCTACATGGAAAAGTAGAATGAGGTTGCATGTGTTTGGAGTAGGAGAATATGTACTTCAATTTGTTAATAATGAATATGTAGCACCGACTACTGCACCTATTACTATCAATGAGAAAAGACATAAACAAGAACACACAAGTTATGATTGATATTTCTTCTACACTTACCAACTAGGAATATGATGAGCTTGATGGTTGCACTACTTTGAAACAAATGTGGGATAAGCTTATTTTTACCTATGGTGGAGATCAACATGTTTAGAAAGCTAAAGTAGAAAGCTTGAGAGGAAAATTTGACTTTATGAGGGTGAAGGAAGGAGAGAACATAATACAGTATAGTACAAGACTTAAGGAGACTGTTAATTCTATCAGAGGAGATGGTGGGATCATAACACAGAATGATGTTACAAAAAAAATGCTGAGAAACCTGCTACCAAGTTATGCTATTCATGTATCTACTATACAATGAAAGAGAATTTGGGCTTGGGTACTAATGTGTATAGTTATGCTATTCACGATGAGAATGAAAGAGAATTTGAAGCTTTGTTGTTTAGAAGGCTAAAAGGAGGCAAAGGAAAATACCAAGGTAAGTTACCCTTAAATTTTTTAAATTGTGATAATGTTGGTCACTTTTCATCTAACTATCAGGAGATACAGAGAAAACAAAAACAAAGGTAAGAAAACTTGTCATATTGCTAATGAAGTACTAAGTGATTATGATTATTTTGATAGTGATGATGGAAAATAAATTATTAATGTTGCTATAAAAGATGATTCTGATGAAGAAGAACCTAGAGCCCTAATATCAAAAGTACATAAGAATCAAACATGGATTATAGATAGTGGTTGTTCACATCACATGAATGGTGACACACTTAAGTTTATTCCCTTGAAAAATTATGATGGAGTTTATGTTAGATTTGGTAATGATGCTCCATATCCTCTGAAAGGAAAAGGATCTATAATTATACTGAATAACACAAGATGTGATGATGTCTATTGGGTTGAAGGATTAAAGTATAATCTATTGAGTGTTGCACAACTAAAGAATACATGTCATTGACTGGAATTTCAATATGGAAGGGTGAAAGTATTTGATGAGAAGGATAATATGATTGCTACTGGAGAACAATCTAAATGTAATTTATTTTACCTTGATAATTCTATGAAGAGTTGTTTATTTGCTAAAGTTGAATATTTTTGGTTATGGCACAAAAGGCTTTGTCATGTTAATTTTGACAAATTAATCAAAGTGAGTAAGATAAGAGGACTATAGAGACTAGAAAAACAAGAGAATGCTATGTGTAGAGAATGTCATATGGGTAAGATGAATAAATCTAGTTTTTCAAGCAAGACTTAAGTTACACAAGGAATTTTGGATTTAGTTCATACTGATTTATGTAGATCCATGAGGACTCAAAGTTATTATGGAGACAAATATTTTGTTTTATTTGTGGATGATTATTCTAGAATGATGTCTGTATTGTTTTTAAAATAAAAATATGATGCATTTCAAATGTTTAAGTGGTATAAGGCCTGAGTTGAAGAATAAACTGGAAGACAGTTGAAAAGTCTAAGATCCGACAGAGGAGTTGAGTTTACTTTTGATGAGTTACATTTTTGTAATGAGAATGGAATTAAGAGAAATTTTCAGCACCAAGGACACCAGAGAAGAATGTGATTGCTGAGAGAAGAAATAGATCTATTATTGATTGTGCTAGGAGATTGATGATTGAAAAAGGAGTTCCACAAAACTCTTAGAGAGAAGCTATGATTACTATTGTTTATACATTGAATCGAGTACAAATGAAGAAAGGTACCAACAAGACACCTTATGAAATCCGGTATGAACACAAACCTAATGTTAGTTACTTTAACATTTTTGGGAGAAAATGCTATATTCTGAAAGATTATAGAGAAGGAAATTTTGATTCAAAAGGTGAAGAAGGGATATTCTTAGGATATTCTACAAGGAGTAAGGCCTACAAATATTTGAACAAGGTTACTAACAAAATGGTGGAAAGTGCAAATGTAAGAATTGATGAATTTGAAGAAAGGAATGATGAGGATAGTAAGAAGGAACCTGAATATTATTAGAATTTTGTAAATGTAGAACATGATACCCTTGATACCTTACCAAGAGAACCTACCGAGGAGGAAGATGAACAAGGTGTTCCACAACCAAATGTTGATATTGAAGAACTGAGAGCTAGAGAGCCTATATTGGAAAAGTAAGTGAGAAGACACCATTCCCCAAGAAAGATTATTGGAAATAAGGATGTTGGAGTGATGACCAAAAGCAAGGTAAGAGACAATACATGTTTTATATCTACATTCGAGCCTAAGAAAGTTAGAGACGCACTAGATAATGAAGATTGGATGAAAGCAGTGAAAGAAGAGTATTATCAAATTGAGAAGAACAAGACATGGAGATTAGTACCCACGACTAAAGACAAACTATTATTGGTACTAGATGGATTTTCAGAAACAAAATTAATGAGCAAGGAGAAGTTATTAGAAATAAAGCTAGATTGGTTTGCAAAGGTTATGCACAAGAATAAGGAATTGACTATAGAGATACTTTTGCACCTGTTGCTAGATTGGAAGGAGTTAGAATAATTCTAGCATATGTTTCTTACAAAGGATTCAAGGTATATCAAATGGATGTTAATTCTATATTTCTTAATAGGATACTTGAAGAAGAAGTATACATTGACCAACCTGAAGGATTTATTGAGAACACAGACAAGAACAAGGTATGTAAGTTACATAAAGCTTTATATGGTTTGAAACAAGAACCCTAGGCATGGTATGAGAGTTTGCACTCTTATCTGATCAAAATAGGATTTCAAAGGACAAGTGATAATAGTAATGTTCACTTGAAATGTGATAGTGATAATAAAGTTTTGATTGCTGAAATTTTTGTTGATGATATTATCTTTGGAGGCAATGACACTTTATGTAAAGGATTTGCTGATGAAATGAGAAAAGAGTTTGAGATGTCAATGGTTGAAGAGAATAAGTTGTTTCTAGGTCTACAAATACAACAAGTTACAGGAGGAATCTATATTACACAAGCCAATTATATCAAAGAGATTCTTAAAATTTTTGGTATGGAAGATTCTAAACTTGTTGGAACACCTATGGTTACTAGATGTAAATTATCTAAAGAGGATGAAATACAAGAGGTTGATAATACTCTTTACTGATCCATGATTGGTAAATTGCAATATTTTGTTCACAACAGACCTGATATAACACACATTGTTAGAATTGTTGCAAGACTTTATTCTAATCCAAAGGAAACACATATTTTAACAGTAAAAAGAATTTTGAGATACCTGAAAGGAACATAAGAGTTTGGTTTATTATACAGAAAAGGGGGTACTTTTTATCTACAAGTCTACACTGATGCAGATTGGGCTGGAAATGTTGATGACATAAAAAATACTAGGGGAGGTGCATTCTTTCTAGGTGAAAGATTGGTTACATGGCTGAGAAAGAAAAAAATTTGTATTTCATAGTCTATTGTTGAGGCTGAATATGTTGTTTCTATGAATTATGCAAACATAGTATGAATTAAGCAATTACTTGAAGGTATGCAAGAAGAGATCACATATCCACTTACTGTTTTTTGTGATAATACAAGTGCTACTATTATATCAAAGAACTCAATTATGCATTCAAAGACCAAGCACATTTCTATCAAGTATCACTACTTGAGAGAACAAGTTCAAGAGAAGAATGTGAGATTGGAATACGTGAATTCAAAGGAACAATTGGCTGATATCTTTACAATGCCACTAGATAAAGATTTTTTTGAGTATCTTAGAGGTAAATTAGGGGTTCTTCCCCTATCCAATATTCACTAAAGAGTATGAGGAATGCTGCATCAATTCTATATTTCATTAGAATATCTATTTATAAATTGATGTTAGTATGACACACTTTAGGTATTTTTGAAGTTGTGAAAATATTTTTGTATGTAATGATTTATGAGTACATGCCAGGTATAATCCACTACTGGAACAAGTTTTCAGGAGTATGAATTTTTGGCATTATTTTCAAAGAGGGAGAAGAATGAATTAATGACATTTATGTTAGGAATAAAAATCCACAAGATAACTGAGAGGGGGGGGGGGGCTGAATTAGTTTTGGTATGGATTATTAAACTTTAAACTTTATAAACCATATCGGAAAAATTAAATGATAACAAATTAAATGTCAACACCATAACACAATATTTGTTGTCGAGGAAACCTTGTTAAAGGTAAATCCCCAGAGGGAATCAACACCCACAAATAATGTACTGAGAGTATGGTATCCCTATTAACAGATATTAGCCCTATTAGGGAGCTTGTTACAACATTATAGTACACAGTCCCTGTGAGGAGACAGACCCTGTTAGGAGTCAAATAAAATAATAGGCTCACTGCCAAGGCACACTGCCCAAAGAAGGTTAAAGCCACCCTCAAGGATTTATAATCTGAATCAAGTGTGTAAATCAAATACACAATCCAGTGAACTTTCTAATAGCAACTATCTTTGCTTGGTCAGTTACAATAAAGTATAACAATCATCAAATATGCTCTATATCCAGTAGTCAACAAGATTCATAGCTTCCACAATTCTCTATCCTTTATTCTCTGCCACATCTTCTCCATAAGGAAACATCATTCATATATACCCTTTAACAATAATTCATTAGGTCGACCAGTTAAGATTTCCTGATACATAATTAACTAGGTCAGCCAATTAAGGCTTTCCATCATACAAATAATTATATAACCCCTTGCTAAGATACACACGGTACCTATAACAAGTAAACATGCATTACATTCCAACACATATACTTTCAGATCTGAAATCCATGTTCATAATTAATTCCACACACTACATGTCTAAAGTCAGCCAGTAAATAGGTCTTCTCCAGAATACACACCACAACTGACATCACCAGTTACAAAAAAGCAATCAAACTCAACCCATTACTCTAATATATGTTGTTTTTCCACCAGTAAGCTCACATCATCTGAAGTATCTTCACCATAAAGGTATATTAGAAACATAGAGACCTGCTCTGTCCAGAATCATAGTTGCAGTCCAGAAAACCAGTCTTCACCAAATCAACTGTAACATCCACAATATGTAACATTAATTCAAGAAATATTAGGACTAAGATCAATACACATCCTTCTACTAAAGTCCAACTTCTATCATTCTGAATCATCCGTATAGTGTCCGTAAACTTCTTCCAGTCAAGTATCCAGTCTGTCTTCTCCACAAAAATATATGTTGACATCAGTGACCAAACATGAATATCAACAACATTATCATTAACCAAAATTGATATCATCAACAATATCCCCCTTTGGCATTGATGGCAACATAAGGAAAAATCCATATGCATCAACCCAAATATACTCTCTCTCAATACGATCTTCTCAATATCCTCAACACAAGTCTCCCCAAAATAGTAGAGATTTTTACATAGATTCCTTCCCCCTTTGGCAGCAATGGAAAAGGGTGCCATAACTCATCTATAGTCTTCTATAAGGTGTAGCTTTTTCAAATATTAATGTCTAAAAATTAGGTGCAAGATCACCCAAATGTACTCCATAGTGTTCTCCTGCGATCACTCCCCCTAAGGAGTAGATCCATACATGAAGTCCAAAGAGTGATATAGCTTTGAAGACCACTAGATTGATGCATATCTGCATAAATTAATTACCACTGGGAGGGGCCACCACCCCGAGCATGCCTCTGAGATATTCAAAAGAATATTTTGGAAAAGGTTTGGTATATATGTCTGCTATCTGTTCATTTGTGCTAATGTACTCCAGTCTAATTTCTTTATTTGCTACCTTCTCCCTCAAGAAATGATACTTAATAGAAATATGCTTAGTTTTTGAATGCATTAGAAGATCCTTTGACATGTTTACTGTGCTAGTGTTATCACAATGAATAACCATTGGCTCTTTGAAAGTTATTCCGATGTCTTCCATAATTTTTTTCATCCAAACAACTTATGTGCAATTTATTGCAGCAACAACATATTCTGACTAAGCTGTAGATTGAGCAATACAGTTTTGCTTCTTGCTCAACCAAGAAACTAGCCTTTTCCCAAGATAAAATGCACCACCACTTGTACTCTTCCTGTCATCCACATTACCTTCCCAATCAGCATCAGTAAAATCCTGTAATGTAAAATCATCAGATTTCTCATACCATAATCCATATTCTGTTGTCCCTTTCAAATATCTGAAAATTCTTTTCATAGCAGAAAAATGTCTTTCTTTAGGGTCTGCCTGATATCTAGCCACAATTACAACTACATTGGTAATATTTGGTCTAGTGTGTATTAGATATTGTATACCTCCAATCATCGATCTGTACTTAGTCTAAACAACACTTTGAGTCTCATCACTATTAGTCAGTTTGTTTCCTCTCACCATATGTGTTCCAACAGGTTTACAATCTTCCATTCCAAACTTTTTCAACATTTCTTTAAGATACTTGGTATGAGATACAAAAATGCCATTCTTACTTTGATTAATTTACAAACCAAGGAAGTATTTCATCTCACCAATCATTGACATTTCAAATTTATTTTCCATTTCTTTTGCAAACTTCTTACCCATCTTATCATTTCCTCCAAAAATGATATCATCAACAAAAACTTCTATAATCAAGATTCCATCTTCTTCAGTTCTTAAGTATAAATTACTATCTACATTACCTTTCCTGAAACCAAGATGAAGTAGATATTTTTCCAGTCTTGCATACCATCCCCTTGGTTCTTGTCTCAGTCCATATAGTGCTTTATTTAGTCTGCAAACCATGTTTTCATCATCTGTCAAAGGAAAACCATCAAGTTGCTCAATGTAAACTTCTTCTTCTAGATCACCATTCAAGAATGCTGACTTCACATCCATCTGATAAAACGTAAAGTCTTTATGTCCAACATAACCAAGGAATAATCTCACAGCTTCCAATCTAGCAATAGGAGAAAAAATTTCTTCATACTCTATGCTTTCTTGTTGTGAGTAGCCTTTACATACCAGTCTAGTCTTGTTTCTTACAACTGTTCCTTCCTCATCCATCTTGTTTCTGAAAACCCATTTAGTGCCAATCACATTTTTGTTCTTAGGTCTCAGACCCAATTCCCAAGTATCATTTTTACTTTATTTGTTCTAGTTCTTCTTTCATGGCTTTAGTCCATGATTCATCCCTACATGATTCATCAGTAGTCTTTGGCTCAATTTGAGAAATCAAACAGATCTTATCTCTAACTCTAGATCTAGTCATCATGCCTTTTCTTGCATCACCAATAATTTGATCTTCAGGATGGTTCTTCTTAACATACCGTGGTGTCTTTAATGTCTCAATAGCTTCAATCCATTAATCTTCAATCTCATCATCAATCATCAAAGATTATTCAAGTTCACCAGTAACCTCTTTTGTTTCTTTAATATGAGCATAATCATATATCCTTTCCCGAATCTGAAAATTTTCATCTATCCTCACATTGGCACTTTCAATCAATTTCCTCAATCTCATATTGAAACATTTATAAGCTTTACTCTTAGTGGAATAACCAAGAAAGATTCCTTCATCACTTCTACCATCAAACTTTCCTATCTCATCATCTCTCTTGATATAATATTTACTTCCAAATATTCTGAAATATTTCACAGTAGGTGTATGATTAAACTATAATTCATAAGGAGTTTTATTTGTACCTTCTTTGATCTGAATTCTGTTTAGTGTGTACATAGCAGTCCCAACTACTTCTCTCTAGTGAACATGTGACACATTTCCTTCACTCAACATAGTCCTTGCAGCATCTAATATAGTCCTATTTCTTTGCTCTGCTATCCCATTCTATTGTGGATTTCTAGGGGTTGAAGTATGTCTATGTATTCTATCTTCTTCACAGTATGCATTAAATAGTTCAGATGTAAAATCTCCTCCTTTGTTTGATCTCAAACACTTCAACTTTAAATCAAATTCACTCTCAACTTTTGGTTTGAATAACTTGAACTTGTCAAATGCTTCAGATTTCTCTCTTAAATATGTAACCCACATCATTCTATAATATTCATCAACAAATAGTATAAGGTACCTTTCACCATAGTATGATCTTGTTCATGTAGGACCACATAGATATGTATGTACCAGATCCAACTTTGCTTTAGCTGAATAATCTTTTATTTTGAAAGTGCTTCTAGTCTGCTTCCCCATAACACATTATCTACACATAGTGTCAGATGGCTTTACAATCTTAGGTAGATCTCTTACTGCATTAGTTGTGCTTGCCTTCACAATGTTATCAAAGTTAACATGACAAAATATTTTGTGCCATAACCAACTATCATCAAACTTCACAATAAAACAAGAAGCTTCAGATGTGTTCAATTCAAATATATTACCTCTAGATTTAGTACCAGATGAAATCAGGTCTCCTATTTTACTTTTGATAGAACATTTCCCATTGATGAATTTCAATTGATAACCCTTGTCTACTAGTTGGCAAACACTCAACAAATTATGCTTAAGTCCGTCAACAAGTAATACATTGTCAGTGTTAGTCTTTCCATCCAAAGAGATAGATCCAACTCCAATAATAAGCTAAGGAGTATTGTCACCAAATCTGACAACACCTCCATCATGTCTTTTCAAACTTAAAAATTTATTTTTATCTCCAATCATATGATGTGAACAACCACTGTCTATAACTCATTCAGATTTCTTTTCAATTCGAGATACTAAAGCTTTTTCCTCATGCATAGGTACATCATCCTTAATAGAAATAAATCCAATTTCATCATAGTCACCATCATCATCATCTGATATACCCTCACTAGCATAATAACATTCCTTGTCTTTTGAATATTTAGACTTGAAAAACCTAGGTTTGTGCTTTTGAACTCTTGTAGGAAATCTAGATGCAAAAAGACCAATTTTGTTACATGAAAAACATTTCAAAGGTAATTTTCCTTCAAATTTACCGTTACCTCTCTTTTCTCTTCTAGAAATCAGTGCCACAACTTCATCTAGATTGCTTTCTTCCTCCTGTATCTATTCCCATTCATTAGAATAAGCTCCAAGCTCTTCTCTTATGTCACCACTGCTGGTGCTTGCAATTCTAGATAAGGCCTTTTTGTTCTAGTGCACGGTTTCCTTGAATGCTGACTCAACTTTAGGTAAAGTGTCTCCCAATTATATGACCTCAAATGTAGTTAGCTTTCAAATAAAAATTTCTCTGGTGAGGTTTGGTGTCAAAGGTATAATTTCCTCTATGGCTTTTACTTTGGTTCTATAAACAGGTGTCAAAGATCTGAGTATCTTTGCAATCACTTCTTCCTCACTGTAAGTTCCTCCAAAGTTTCTAATGCTAGTAATCACTTGAGTAATTCTCTATGCATATGCCCTAATGTTCTCATCTTCTTTAATATTTAGTGATTCCATCTTTGTCTTCCAGTTCTATAACTTTGCTTTCTTTGTAAACTTGTCTCCAACATATAATGCTTCCAGTCTTGTCCAGTACTCATGTGCAGATTCCAAGTCTTTTACTTCAGTGAATTCTCCTTTCGAAAGAGCACTGATCAAAGATTCCCTTGCAACCATATTGCATGAAAATAAATTCTTCTGATATTTAGAAGATTTTTATAACTCATCCTCAATAGATATATTTTCATTATTCTTTGTGATCATCCAGTAATCAATTCCCATGCATAGCAAATGTGTTCTTATCTTGTTCTTCCAACTATCAAAGTTTTCAGGATCAAACTTTGAACTATCCTCCCTATAGTAAGTCATCTTCAAGATCACCTCAAGCTATTAAAATTTATCTCTAAAGACAAGTAGATATGATACCAATTGTTAGGAATAACAGTTCACAAGACAACTAAGAGAGGGGGGGGGGGTGAATCAGTTGTAGTATAGATTATTAAAATTTAAACTTTATAAACCATATCAACAAAAGTAAATGATAACATAGTAAATGTCAACACCATAACACAATATTTTTTGTCGAGGAAACCCTGTTAAAGGTAAAACCCCAGTGGGAATTAACACCCAAAAATAATGTACTAAGAGTATATTATCCCTGTTAAAAGATATAAGCCCTGTTAGGAGCTTCTTACAATATTACAGTACATAGTCCCTGTTAGGAGAAAAATCCTATTATGAGTCAAAGAAAATAGTAGGCTCACTACCAAGGCACACTCCCCAAATAATTTTAAAGCCACCCTCAAGGGTTTAAAATCCAAATCAAGTGTGTAAATCAAATACACAATCTAGTGAACTGTCTGATAGAAACTATCTTTGCTTGGTCAGTTCCAATGAAGTATAACAATCATCAACTCTACTCTATATCCAACAGTCAACAAGCTTTGCAGCTTCCACAATTCTCTATCCTTTATTCTCTGCCACATCTTCTTCATGAGAAAAGATCATTCATATATACCCTCTTACAATAATTATTAGGTCAGCCAGTTATGCTTTCCTAATACATAATTAACTAGGTCGGCCAATTAAGGATTTCCATCATACAAATAATTATATAACCCCTTGCTAAGATACACATAGTAACTATAACAAGTAAACATAAATTACAATCCATTACATATACTTTGGGATCTGCAATCAATGCTCATAATTAATTCCATACGCTACATGTCTAAAGTTGGCCAGTGAATAGGTCTTCTCCAGAATGCACACCACAACTGACGTCACCAGTAACAAAACAATGATCAAAATCAACCCATTACTTTAACATATGTTGGCTATCCACCAGTAAGCTTGCACCATTTGAAATATCTTTGCTAGAAAGATATACTAGAAACACAGAGACTTGTTCTATCCAGAATCACAGTTACAGTCCAGAAAACCAGTCTTCACCAAATCAACTGTAACATCCAAATTATGTAACATTAAGTCAAGAGACCTTAGGAATAAGATCAGTACACATCCTTCTACTAAATTCCAACTTTGATCATTTTGAATAATTCATATAGTGTCCGTACACTTCTTCCATTCAAGTAGCTAGTCTGTCTTCTCCAGAGAAATATATGTTGACATCAGTGACAAAACACGAATATCAACAACATGATCAGTAACCAAAACTGATATCATCCAACAATTTATCCTTAAGGGAGATATTGATATTGAGAGAGAATGAATTGATAATATTTACTAATGAAGGAAATTCAGAATGTATGTTATAGAAATAGAAGATTTATCCAAGAGGGAGATTCAAATCAGAGATCAGAGTGGAAACAGAAATATCAACTCAGAGGGAGTACAATTATGTATTTGAGAGATGTCATCATTAATTTCTATAAAACTATTATAGTGGTTGTCATCAATGAAAAAGAGGGAGATTGTTGATTAACTGATGAATATTGGATGGAGATGATGAAGACTGAGTGATACCAAGTATCGTGATTGTAGAAATAGTTAGATCAGTCATTGTTTTGTCATTGATGTCAAGAAATTGATTAATTGAATTTATTATGTTATCATATCTTAAGAGGAGAATTTAAATGGGTGAAAAATACAGATCAGACAATGATGAAGTAATGGCGATATATTTGTTTTCTACTATATCTTTGATGTTATCAAATCTGTACATTTGATTGATTAAGTCAGAAACTACAATGAATTATGTTATGACTGAAAGAGTTACTTTATTGAGCTAGACTGAGTCAGTCAATAAAATGTTATGTGAGTCGGTCACAGTTATCGAGCACCAAGCTCCAAAGATGAGTTAGAGTTGCAAAGCAATTTTTACCGAGTACATGATACTGATAATAAATGTTGATAAGATTGACTTTAATGTGAAGCAATGATGAGATGGATGAAGAAATGAATTAAATGAAGTTTGTTACAAGATCTACGAATGGGAAAATTCAATGAGAAGATCTAAGACAAAGATCAAGCAGTTAAAATGAATTGTGAAGAGTTATAAGAAAAGTACAATTTCTGAGGTAAAAGTGAGATGGTTTACCAAGTTGTAAAATATGAAGAAGATGATCTAACGACTGAGTGCAAATGAAGGAAAATTAAATTAAGGAGATTAAGAGGAAAACATATGTCTATATAAAGGATGATAAATACATAGAGAACAAGAGGATGTCAAATTGAAAAGAGAAGAAGAAGAAGCTGAAGAACAACATTGATGCAATAGACCATACATGTTGGATTCTAGGGTCTATCATTGCCTCTGGTTGACCTTAATTTATAATTCATAGCCACATGACCATAGTTGTGACAATTAAAATAGGTAACATCTTACCGGTTACCTTGATTGATAGGTCTTTGACTATTGTAATCATATGACCACTGGTTGTTGATTCTCGACCTGCACTCATTAGCTCTATGTCCAAACTTGTTAAAATAATAAAAAATCTATGGAATTCATTAGATCTAGCATTGTAGTTATCATTTCTACTATAGGAATTTCCTGATCTAGTTGTAGAACATCTTGGTCTAACATTTGGACCAATAGGTTTAAACCAACATAAATTAGCAGTATGACCTTCGTTATTAAAATTGAAACATACCATTTTATACCTTCTTTTTCCAGTTTTATTGCTCACATTGGGTGTTGATTTTCCTCTTGCATTGATTTTCTTAGTTCCAAATGATTCACCAGTTTCAAAGTTTGAGAATCCTAAAGTTTTTTCCTCTCCAATCATCCTTTGTCTTCCAAGTTGTTCATCAAGATTAGCAGAACTCTATTTGATTTTGTCTAGAAGATCATTTGCAACTTGTTGGTATTCTCAAATTTGGCACAAATTTGGAGTGACCAATTCAAACTTTTTTCTAAGGCTCAGTGAGTACTCTTGAAAAATTTTCAAAGAAGCCTACTTGAAGTGCAAGTAAAATGTGACCTGATGATTTTCATAAGATACCGATTGGGGAACATGTGAAAAATGTATCATGGGGTAGATGAAATGAGTCACAGCTTTCAGAATTTAGATTTGATATGTTTTGGAGACAGTTGTTTAAAGGTGTTCACTTAAATTTGCATTTTGTATATTGCCTAATTATAGAAAATGGCCTACTTTGCATGCTTGCATATTTGACCTGATAGAGTTTCATGATATAAGGATGGGTTTGAGGTTTTGTAGGCATGAGAGAGAAACTATGTTTCCATTTTCAGACCCCCATGATTTCATTTGCACATTTTGCCTGATTCATTCCATTTGCAATTAATGTTGATTCTCAGAAGGTGAAACTCCAGAATTATGAAGTTGCCGACTTTGAGGTCTTACAAGTTTACACCCGGTTGAATGGAATAGAAAATTGAATGCTACCCTATATTGTAGGCATGGAAATGTGTTACCATGAAGATTTTTAGGCCATGATGAATCTGTTTGCCCAGTTTGCCAATCTAATTCCGTTTGTAGTTTCTAATAATTTAATGCAGATCAGTTGCACAGTTTAGTTGGAGGCCCTGTTCATGATGTTATGTCTTGAACACCATGATTGGTCATATCGATAAAATGATTCCACTGTCTTGTAGACCAAATTTACTCTAGGTTTGCAATTTTTTAGCTCTTGAGGGTTTCATATGCATGCTTATCCAGATTCTTTTCATTTGCAGAAATGGTTATTTCTCATTTGTTCTTTTCTATAATTTCCAAGTGGCTACTTTCAAGGGGCTCCCAAATGTGACTAGTTTATTGTCATGATTCGTCCTTCTGGATCCATATTATCCATATAGCATACTTCCAATATCCATAAGTTTAGGTCCTCAAGAGGTTGTTTGACTTGTTTTCAAAGTCAAAACCAGATGTATTTCATAGTTGTTTTTAACAGGGTGATTTGAAAAATTATTCCGAAGAGTCGGCTTTGGAGATTAAAATATTTCAATTCACGAAATGTCATTTAAATTTGTCTGCCAAGATGATTATACAGGCATATCAAATTATGTGTTCGTTAGTTGCCAAGACCTCATGATGTTCTTTGGTTTGTTTTCAAGAGTGGAAATAGAGGTTACTTGCTAGTTTTAATGGATAAAGGGCTTTTAAAGCATAAACTAGTAAACAAAAAGGAGTGTGTTTTGGTTTTACAAGATGTTTCAGGGGACCGTGGTTTAGATATGTGGTCTTTATAATTGAAAGTCACAATGTTGAATTTAAAAAAATGGATTAGAAGGTTGAAATACTCTAGAAACTTTCAAGAAGTGGCCATGAAACAAAAAAGTTTAATCACGTTGCAGATTCAATGTCATTTTATCGAGGAAATTATATTTGCATTGAATATATTTCATATGGAATCAATTTTTTTTGGTATGAGAAAATCATTATCTATGTATGGAGATATTATGGGTTGATTCTTATGAGATCATTATGGTGAAGTCCCTAGCTGTCATTTTGAATTCAAGATTCCATAAGATAAAGAGAGGTCTCTATTTGACTAATTTGTTATAGTCAACCGGGAACATTTTTAGTATGTCGGGTTACTACCCAGTCCTGTCTTGGTGATCATAAAATTCAATTGAATGATTTTTATATGACATGCAGTTTATATTGACCTATTTACTCCAATATCTGTGTTGGTCCTCAATATAGACTTTGTCTCAAGAAAATAGTTGATTATGGTGGTTAAACATTTGAGAGTCCAAGATCATTTGACGAAGTGCGACAAGCTCAACATGCTCTTGCACTAGCAACACTCAATTCATTTTTTGATAGAATATTTACCTTCATGGAGTCACCTACATGAAAGATTATTTTGGAGGGAAAATCCCTAGTTTGAATAAATAAGGCTTTCGAGATCACCAAGCAATGCATAGTGGTAGATGTAATTCCATTTTCCTTCAACCTATGCCAGCTTATGTCCCTGCTTGCACGGCCAGAAGACTTTGTGCAAGGAAGAGACTCCACAAAGAGGCAACACATTTATATTTGTAGTATTGAATTTTGAAATCATTAGAAACAAGCTGCGTAGGAAGTAAACAAAAGGTTGCGCGGAGTGTCTAGAAAGCCATGCCAAATAATGTAGGAGTGAAGGAACTAAACTTTTTTAATAAATATTTGAGCAAATATAATTTTAACATCCTCCGCTGGATAGAGGGAAGGTCCACGCAGCATGTGGAGCCCACACAGGCAGTTAAGAAATTTAAAAAAAGGGAGCCCCAAATGCTAAGCATGTTGTTACGCAACATTTGAAGATAGGTTTTAAACATCTTGAAACATTTAAATACAAATAGCAATTTGCAAATATATTTCCTTGGAGGCCAGCGCATGGTGGTTTGGCAAGTTCCTGCGCAATGTAATTCCAATGCAGATGTTACACACCACAAGGAGGAGATTCCAAACATTTTGAAACATATAACATGCAAATTGGCATGTATATTGGAGACATTTTTAAGAGGATTCAATGCACTGGAGTCTTAGAAGGATCGCACAGGCTTGAAAAACATCATTTCGTGGAAGTGTAGAACCCCAGACAAAACATGTGAATTTTTTTTAAATCCCTAAGTTGTCTACGTAGGAGTTTTAGTTAGGAGCAAGTGAAATTTGGCAGATGCATTTGATTAAAAATAGTTGGAGGCAACCAGCGCGTGGAGAGTAAGAGGCATGTTTGCCCACGCAATATGGAGAACAAGTTTTAAATGAATAAAAAACATGAAAATACAAATGTATGCAGTGTTAAAACCAAACCAGCTAGAGTAGGATTGCACACCAATATGGATGGGAATTTTTATTTGGAATTGTTAAAACATTTCAAACAAAATGAAATGGCAGGCAGGTCAACACAAGAGGGATTTAAACACTACAAAGCCAAATGCACACAACAGCAAAAGACCCATCTTGCTGGGAGGAAAGCAGAAGATTTTGTTGAATAAGAAGATGATCACGCATCCACTCAAGGGTAGCTAGGCCCCGCACACTCATAAAACTCACAACATCAGCAATTAAAATGTGAAATAATAGTCATTTGGAATTATATGATAGTTTAATAGCAAATATAGGTTTTAACATCCAAAGCCCAGTTCACTGACCTATAGATAGTCACAATCAGTTCAAATACCCAAAATTTTCACTTATCACCGTCTGGCTTATCAGACCAGTAGAAGTAATGCTCCACTATCAACTTCCCACGACCCTGAACACTAATCCCTGAACTTGTTGCCACAATATTCTACGCATATTTTAGCTTGTCCTTAAAGATGAATACCATTCCTCAAAAGATAATTGTCCAGATTAAAAAGAGGAGAACATATAAATTCCCTACGCAATCTAAGGAAGAAGATCCCAAGCATGGGCTGCGCGACAAGGAAAATGGTAAAACATTTCATTGCAAATAAAATCTGCAGGTGTATGGGCCAGAAATCTGCGCAGTAAAGTTTAAAAGGATTTGAAAATGCAATGCGGATTGTCCCACATGTATTGGGAGATGGTCTTTCTAAATGTTTAAATACTAAGGTACATAGCTAGTGATTTCAAGTAAAGAGCTAGAAGCTCTTGGAGACCGTGCAGGTTGGAGGTCTTAGTGCGCAGTGGGCCCCACAAATTTTGATGTAAAATGCATAGAAAATGCTTTAAAACTCATAAAACATAGTCCCACATTGCCTACGCGAGGGGAAATATAAGGGTTTAAATTATACAAGACACAGTAAGTAGTTTGAAGGAAGAATTAGAGGCTATGCACACATAGGTGGCGGGTGCATTGGGAAGCATGCCCAGAGGAAGAAAACCCAATTTTGGTGGGACCCGCAAGTCTGACATGTCAGATGAGTTGGCTTATAGACTTGTAGATTGGGCACAAATCTTGAGGTGGTCAAAATCAATGGATGACTTAATGGCTTAATGAGAAACTTGCAAGGAGGATATGATTAAGCCATTAAGCCATTGGGCCACATGGCACCCTAGACACATGGCAATATTTAGTGCAAAGTAGAGGTGGTATTTCCACAGCCAATCAAAAACTGACACGTGGTGGGCCACTGTAGAGAAGGGTGCACAGGTGGACCTACGGGTGAATTAGAGGATGCCATGTGGCACAGGGAAGGTGACATGACACCTAGTGGACACACAGAGCCAATCAAAGGGTGCTACGTGGAAAAATCTGGTGCACTGCAGATTAAAAGGGATTAATTTGAAATTTAAAATGATTTTATTTCAAAATTGAAAAGGTTAAAGAACTTGCATGTTGAACTTAATCCTAGGGTCCACTTAATGGCTTAATGACAAAGTGCTCAACATCTAACCATTAAGCCATTAATCCTGATTGACAAGTGTCACAAGCTGATTAAATCTGGGTGAAATAAGGATAAAACATAAAATATGCAGATTTTTAAATAAAATGCCATCTTAATTCAATAGTTTGATTATTGAAAAGGCACAAATATTTAAGAAATTATTCAAGAAATATGCACGGGAAGGGAAAGTCTTTTTAGTGGTTCAGGGGGCAAATTTTATCCAAAATACCAAGTATCATATATTGCCAGAAAGGTCATGAAATGAAGAATTCATTTTTCTAGTCCATTTTGGTGTAGGATCAAATCAGTTTGAATAGAATTAGGAAACAATGAGTCAGCTTAAATTTGGAAAAAAACAAAGAAGATGTTTCTGTAGATAAAATCATATTTTTGAGCAGTTGTAAAAGGTTCAGTTCAAGATATTTGGGAGAAGGGAGAGGTGTTGAAGGGGGGATGAATCTGATGGTTTTTCTCTTTCTACTTATGTAGATTTCTTCCATTGTTACAGGGTTCCAAATCCTGGTCTCGACAGAGAGTTGCAGAGTACTGGCTCCAGGAGCATCCAATCATTTCATTGTTCCAATAGGGATATAGTTTGTTGATTGTACCAGTTTTGTATTCAAATAAAATAGAATGTCATTGATTTCTCGTAGCTTATTGAAGCGATGTATTCCTGATTGCAAATTTGTGTACAGTAATGTGATTCTTCACACTTAATATGAGATTTCCAGATTCAAATCTCTCCTTGGTGTCAATCTTGTGAAGTCTAAACTTCTTGATTCTTTGCATGGATTTTATCTATGTATGTGTTATCATTCTTTAGTTCTGATCTATAATCAGATTAAATAATGTTGTAGATTTGACATAGTTTCATTCATTTTTCTACAAGAGGATTTCTATAAGTAGTATTGATCTGGATTTATTGTGTTTATGGCTTGGAATCTCTGATAGAAGTTTATTGTTGTATTTTTGAATTTGGTTAAAGGGGATTGCCCAATGGATAAAGCAATAATCATTGAGTAGTACCTTCTATATTGATGCATATTTGGTTAAGTCTTCGCTATGTTCTGCATTTAAAGAAATAACCTCTGAATATGTGAAAGTTTTATGTGGTTTGTGGTTGTACTAATCTCCTACTCCACTTCAAGGTTGATGTTCAATGGGTGATTAGTCAGTCACCTAGTATCTCCCGGTCATGTTGAAGCCTTTGTAAGATTATTGTTGATTGATGCCAAATAGAGTATTGAAGGCATTGAGGGGTGCCCGCCCCTTGGTTTTGAAGAACCTAAAGCATAGAAGGATTGATACACATCCTTGTTAGTTGGTCCTTTTGAGTCTTGGTTGAATACCGGGAGTTGGCTACTCTATAAAATCTATCAGAAAGTGAAAAGGTTGTTGTTCAATAATCACAGCATAAAAAAGAACCAACAAAATGGCGACTCCACTGGGGAGTGGAATTAAAATTGTAGTAAGAGAAGTAAGGTTTCATTGATTATATTATTTGACCCATCTGAGTCGCCAACAAAATGGCATCTCTGGTGGGATAGAGATGTAAGAAATTTTTCTGAACTTGTGAAGAAATCTCTGGTCTTTATTATTGTCATAGATAATTCAGGTTTATCAAGTTGAGCTAGACTACTGGCCTGTTTGTTTATAAATCCAATCATTTTTTCCATATCCATTTGAGGATAGAGTTATAAAAGTTTGTAAATCTAAAAGTTCTTGAGATCCTAATTGTCAGCCTGATTTTTGTTGTCAAAAGAATTCTGAATGTCTTCTTTATGAAATAAATATGTCAGATCCAGTTGACTTGCTGAAAGTCTGCTATCTTTATTTGAATCCTAACTTGTCCTTTCTCTATTGATGTTTTATTCATTCTCATAGCAGTGAGTGGCAACTCTGAAAGATCTCTGGACCAGTGTGCATTTAATAAATTAATTTGATGATTAATGGGAGACACTTGCAACAAGGATCTAGCAGATGCTTGAAAGATTCAATGGTGGATTGACAAAATCAAAAAGGAATAAGGAGAATGATAGTAGCAAGATAATTATCTAGGTAATCCTTATTTTCTTTGATAAAGAATCAAGAATTGTTTCCCTATCAAGTGATAGAAACACTAGTTAAAAGGGAAAAATATTGAAATAGGGTTTGCATACTACTATGTTGTTAGTTTCAGCTTTCATCTTTGGTTGTGGTATGCAAGTGGTTTGAAAAGTTTGGTCAACTTCTTTATGGTCAAACTGAAGTGTTGGTGAAGGCATTTGGGAATGTATTTTGTTTATTTCCAGCATTGTGTATGTTGACAGTAACCATGCCTAATAAGATGTCTCAACAATATAGTAAACATGGTCTCAGCATTAAGTTGTATGCAGCCCTGAATTTCAATAGCATTCCGGGTTACCCTAATTTTATTCCATACAAAATCAGAAAACATTTTACAAAGTTCAGTGGTATAAAAGATGAATTGGCTGAGAAGCATTTGAATGAGTTCATTAATTTGATAGAGGAATTTTATGTTCATGAGGATGTCATTATGAATTTGTTTACACAATCTTTGAAAGATGAGGCAAGATAATAGTTCTCATTTTTGTTACCACAATCTATCAACTCATGGAAAGAATTGGAAGAAGCATTCAATGAACAGAACAAAGAATGGGTTAGTGAATATGATTTGATTGCTGATTTATTTGATACTCATATTCAAGATAAGGAGCTGGTATCTAATTTCAATCTCAGATTTATGAAGACTTTGAAGAAAATTCCTGAGAAGTGTAGACCCCAAGATGCCATGGCTTTGGTTATATACTTGTGTGCGTTTGATAAAAAGATGAGTTACAAGCTGAGAGATAAAGAACCTCAGAATTTATATCAAGCATGTTAGATGACAAGGGACATTGAAGGAATGATGAATTTTGATTTCATGAGAAGTCATAAATCTGAAAATACAACTTCTTTTGGGACCACATATAGGACTGAATATAAAAGTGCAGAATCTCCATGGAATTCTCAAAATGTTGGTGAGTTTGCTACCCTAAATGACACACATATAACTAATACAAATTAGATTCATAATACAGATTCCAACTAGCAGTATAATGTTTTTGCTGACTCTTCTACGCACATTCAATTTCAAATTGAGACAGAGGTAAAGAAGCAAGTAAGGGATGAGACTCTTTCAGCAATAGAGGTTCAAAGACAGCCTTCTAATGATCATGTAAGTGATAATTTTTTTGAAGATGTTATAAATGTTGATTCATAGAAATACCAGCACATTGCCCCAATTATGGATTTGTCTTATGAATATCCTAGCAATGCTGGTTATGTTTCTCATGAGGCTGTTGTTGAGCCAAGAAGTTGTATAATATGCTCAAAAGGAGTCGATAAGTCTCAACATGTGTTTAATCTAGCTCTATGTGTCCCAAATTTTCTCTATGAAAAACCAACTGATGTGTGTATGCGTGAATCCAAACTTCCAAATAATTATGTATGTGATGTGTCAGCACAAGAGCTTCTTCACACAGTTGGTGATGTTCCTTTTCAGCATTATCATCAGCAAGATTATGATTCAGATTTTTCTCTCATGGATGAGGATGATTATGATTTTGAAAGTGTTTGGGGATATAATTAAGTTCTTAATCCACTCTTTGATGGATAAGTAGATATGGATCAACTGATGCTTTGCTATTCGGATTTTGAGAAAGGTTTTCGTGTGGTTTCTAATCCTTTGTATGAGGACATAGTTGAAAGTTCAGTTGATTTGAATGATACATCAGATTATGAAAAGAATGAATATAGGGACCAGGATGAAATATTTGATTCAATATCCTTCTCTAATGATCAATCTTCTTCTAGTATTGATTTTGAAGAATCTTTTAGCTTGAAAACGAATAAATTTTCATATTATGAACCAAGTCTAAAATCAGAAGTTACAACTCAAAATCATCCTCTGGAATATTGGTCTAGTATGTATGGGGTTGAGTGTGAGAATCCTTTCTTTGATGTCCAAGAATTTTCTGAGGTAAATCATTATGATGTTGATTATGGGATTGAGTTTGAATATTTCAAATTTCCATTGCAGCTAGTTGAGTATTTATTTGAGCATGTCAAGAAGATTTATAACGAAGAATATCATGTTGCATATGAATGTTCTCCATGTTTTGAGTACAAAGGGTATTTTTCAGATTATGGATATTTTCAGCCAGTACATGATTTTTTTATGCTACAAGATGATAGGTAAAATCACAATGAAAAATGTGATAGTGGCATGAGTTGTGCAAAAAAATTTCAGAATGGTCGATTGCTTGGAAAGAAGTTTTACAGAATGATCATACTGCTGAATGATGAAAATTAGAAATTTAATAGGGGTAAGTGATGATTTCAGTTTGATGGTTGTTGGCCATTGGTAAATATTATATAAGTTGTATAGTCACTTTGCTTTCAATTGCGTGTTAGGTGTTCTCAATAAGGAACCGGTCTTGGAAATTAAAAAGAAGTCTGATTTTTGAGTGGTTTGATTTTTGAGTGGTTTGATTCTAAATTCTCGATGTGCCCGCAAGGGGCATGCATCCCCAGACATAGACACTGTTGGTACTCTCAAATTTGGCACAAATTTGGAGTGACCAATTCAAAATTTTCTCTAAGGCACGGTGAGTACCCTTGAAAACTTTTCGAAGAAGCCTAATTTAAGTGCAAGTAAAATGTGATCTGATGATTTTCATAAGATACCAATTGGGGAACATGTAAAAAACCTATCATGGGGTGGATGAAATGAGTCGCAGCTTTCAAAATTCAGATTTGATATGTTTTGGAGACAGTTGTTTAAAGGTGTTCACTTAAATCTGCATTCTGTATATTGCCTGATTATAGAAAATGGCCTACTTTGCATGCTTGCATCTTTGACCTAGTAGAGTTTCATGATATAAGGATGGGTCTAAGGGTTTTTAGGCATGAGAGAGAAACTATGTTTCCATTTTCAGATCCCCCTGAGTTCATTTGAAAATTTTTCCAGTCATTCCATTTGCAATTAATGTTGATTCTCAGAAGGTGAAACTCCAGAATTATAAAGTTGCTGACTTTGAGGTCTTACAAGTTTACACCTGATTGAATGGAATAGAAAATTGAATGCTCCCTGTATTGTAGGCATGGAAATGTGTTACCATGAATATTTTTAGGCCATGATGAATTTGTTTGTCCAGTTTGCCAATCTGATTCCATTTGCAGTTTCTAACAATTTAATGCAAATCAATTGCAGAGTTTAGTTGGAGGCCCTATTCATGATGTTATGTCTTGAAAACCATGATTGGTCATATTGATAAAATTATTCCCTTGTATTGTAGACCAAATTTACTCCAGGTTTGCAAGTTTTTAGCTCCTGAGGGTTTCATATGCATGCTTATCCAGATTCTTTTCATTTGCAAAAATCGTTATTTCTCATTTGTTCTTTTCTGTAATTTCCAAGTGGCTACTTTCAAGGGGCTCCCAAATGTGATCGGTTGATCATCATGAGTCATCCTTCTGGATCCATACTCTCCATATATCATACTTCCAATATCCAGAAGCTGGGGTCCGCAGGAGGTTGTTTGACTTGTTTTCAAAGTAAAAAACAAATGTATTTCATAGTTGTTTTTGACAAGGTGATTTGCAGAATTATTCTGAAGAGTCAGCTTTGGAGATTAAAATATTTCAATTCACGAAATGTCATTTAAATTTTTCTGACAAGATGATTATACATGCATATCAAATTATGTGTTTGTAAGTTGCCAAGACCTCATGATGTGCTTTGGTTTGTTTTCAAGAGTGGAAATTGAGCTTACTTGCTAGTTTTAATGCATAAAGGGATTTTAAAGCATAAACTAGTAAACAAAAAGGAGTGTGTTTTTGTTTTACAAGATGTTTTAGGGGACCATGGTTTGGATATGTGGTCTTTATAATTGCAAGTCGCAATGTTGACTGTAAAAACATGGATTAGAAGTTTGAAAATGCTCTAGAAACTTTCAAGAAGAAGCGGTCATGAAACAAAAAAGTTTAATCACGTTGCAGATTCAATGTCATTTTATCAAGGAAAGTATATTTGCATTGAATATATTTCATATGGCTTCAAATTTTTTTGGTATGAGAAAATTGTTATCTATGTATGGAGATATTGTGGGTTGATTCTTACGAGCTCGTTATGGTGAAGTCCCTTGCTATCATTTTAAATTGAAGATTCCATAAGATAAAGAGAGGTCTCTATTTGACTAATTTGTTATAGTCAATCGAGAACATTTTTAGTATGTCGGGTTATTACCCAGTCCCGTCTTGGTGATCATAAAGTTAGTTGAATGATTTTTCTATGACATGCAGTTTGTATTGCCATGTTTACTCTAGTATCTGTGTTGGTCCTCAATATAGACTTTGTCTCAAGAAAATAGTTGATTATGGTGGTTAAACATTTGAGAGTCCAGGATCATTTGACGAAGTGTGACAAGCTCAACATGCTCCTGCACTGACAGCACTAAATTCATTTTTTGATACAATATTTACCTTTGTGGAGTCACCTACATGAAAGATTATTTTGGAGGGAAAATCACCAATTTGAATAAATAAGGCTTTCAAGATCACCAAACAATGTAGAGTGGCAGATGTAATGCCATTTTATTTCAACCTTTGCCAGCTTATTCCCTACTTGCGCAGCCAGATGACTTTGTGAAAGGAAGAGACTCCACAAAGAGGCAGCGCATTTATATTTGTACTATTGAATTTTGAAATCATTAGAAATAAGCTACATAGGAAGTAAACAAAAGGCTGTGTGGAGTGTCTATAAAGCCACGCCAAAACATGTAGGAGTGAAGGATTTGAACTGTTTTAATAAATATTTGAGAAAATATAATGCTAATAGGCTGCATTGGATAGAG
Organism: Thuja plicata; assembly: GCA_018584345.1. Classification (NCBI taxonomy): domain Eukaryota; kingdom Viridiplantae; phylum Streptophyta; class Pinopsida; order Cupressales; family Cupressaceae; genus Thuja; species Thuja plicata. Next base: position 2,169,985 of record MU227366.1, read on the forward strand.
GGAAGGTCCACACAACATGTAGAGCCCACGCAAGAAGTCAAGACATTTAAAAAAAGGGAGCCCCAAATGCTAAGCATGCTGCCACACAACAATTGAAGATAGGTTTTAAACATCTTGAAACATTTAAATGCAAATAGAAGTTTGCAAATATATTTCCTTGGAGGCTAGCACATGGTGATTTGGAAAGTTCCTATGCAATGGAATTCCAATGCAGATGTTATGCAGCACAAGGAGGAGATTTGATGCAAGGAGGGCTGGAGACGGGGCCTAGGGCACACCCGAAACCATCCAACTTGTAGATACAATGCAGAATTAATACAATAACACAATGAGAGAGAGAAATACATGGATCTTTATTTATTAAATCATCAAACTCAATACATGCCAGGCTATAAGGCCTTCCTGGTTACAGCCTTATACAAAGAAATGTATTATAATTCGATCTTCTTACAACAGAGATCTCAGATCTTTAATATATTAACATTTTATTTCTTGATCTAAGACTTCTACCAAACTAAGAACATACAAAATAATATATACAAGAGACCAACAAGGAAGTCAGTGCTCAAAACCCAAAGGAGAGACTCAGATTTAGGTCCACATGGATCCTAAGATAGTGTTAGAATGAATTTAGAATAACTAAGAGGGGGGGGGGGTGAATCAATTATCCACAGGTCTAGATGTGCCCATTAAAACTTTATACCAAATTAAACAACTCAGATCTGCTCGGCACTGATAGCATAAGTCAACAATATAAGTATGTAGTTTATTGTTCAGATGAAATAAGCTTGCTGAAACTTAACAGTAAAACACAATAGAAACATTCACACAAGTTGACACCAGTAATTAATGTGGAAACCCAATTTGGGAAAAACCATCAATAACATTCTATCAAGTTTTCCCTCTTCTGAAGTGATGCCCTGTTAAGAGCCAACCCTGTTAAAGGTTACAAAACACATTGCTAAATGTGACCTAGTTAAAGGATTTAAACACCCTGTCAGGAGTGGCCTTGTTATAGGACTTAGAACATACCAATCTGAATGTCACCTTGCTTAAAGGATTTATACAATGACTATTAGGTCAACTTGGTTAAAGCATTTCAACTGATACAATGGTTAGAAAGTAATCAACAAGTTTTGATCTGATTCATACAACTTACTTTGCAATCCAAATCTAATTCAGCTCTAATTCTAACTCACTGAGTGACCTCCATTCTCATCTCAAACTCTAGATCTACTTGGGAAATCATCAAGCAATCTCTCTCTACTTCTCTGCTCAGCCTTCTTTGCTTAGATCTTTCCAATCAGTCAATTAACCATGCAATCCAACTGCATACTCTACATACATAGCTATCTTCACTCTTCTCATGAAAAACCCCTTGAGGTTATCATATACCTCTCCAACTAGGTCAGATACATCTTTTGTCACTTAATCAAGATCGTAGATCTTAGGTTAGGTTAGATCCAATAGATCTTTCCATTATTACATTTAATTTCTTTCTCCAATACAATCACTAAGTAAATCTTTGATCCATGCATTAATTACGATTACCCGTGCATTTACATAGTGTAGATCAAATGTGCTTATCCTTAATTAACTTTACATATCCCAATAAAATCAACTATGTCGGCTAGAGATCTTAAATCTCATCAATCATAAAAATACTACTGCTCGGCCGATACAAAACTTGCTCGGCAATTTACTGACACTCGGCACATATAGGAAAATATGCTTGGCACACACTGGTGCTTGGTCGACACAAAAAATTGCTGGACATAAACTATTCTCAGTAAACTATCAGTGAAAGATAAACAACATATCACTTTGCCAATGTGCCAACTGATAAAGTACCCTTTGTAATTCCTCATAACTCAACCATTCTTCTTGGTCTTCTTGTTA
>MU227366.1:2175342-2197987 GCA_018584345.1 Thuja plicata
AAAGCGGTGAATCCTTATAAAGGATACCGAAACCCTAAAGGTGAAACCCTAAAGAATTATAAGCGCTGCCTAAGTGAAACTTAAGCCTAGAGTATAATAGACTAATAATTAAATGATTTAATTATTATCTATTATATAACTACTCTAACAGTTTTGTTTCTTTCTTGTCCATGAAACTAATCTTTTTCCCAAAAGAAATGCTCCTCCTATGGTGTTTTTTCTGTCATCTACATTTCCAGCCCAATCAGAATCAGTATAAAATCTGAGTTCAAATTTCTCATCCCTTCTGTAATACAAACCATAGTCATATGTTCCTTTCAAATAGCTCAGAATCCTTTTTACTGCCATCATATGAGTTTCTTTGGGATTGGTAGAAAATCTAGCAACAATACCAACAGTTAATGCAATATCAGGTCTACTATGTACAACATATTGCAACTTTCCAATCATTGATTTGTACAGTGTTTGATTTACTTCTTTTGTCTCATCATTTTTGGTTAACTTTTGTCCAGTAGCCATGGGTGTACTCACTGGTTTTGAATCTTCTATTCCAAAAATTTTTCATCTCTTAGACATATTTTGATTGAGTAATACAGATACCATTCTTCATCTGATATATTTGTAAGCCAACAAATTTTTTTATCTCACCAAACATAGACATCTCAAATTTAGTTTGCATCTCCTTTGCAAATGCTTGGCATAACATATCTTGTCCACAAAAGATAATGTCATCAACAAAAATTTCAGCTAATAGAGTACCTTTACTTTGCACTATCTTCAAATACAGATTGTCATTGTCATTGGTTCTTGCAAATCCAATCTTCATCAGATAGTTGTGCAATATTTCATACCATGCTCTTGGTGCTTGCTTCAATCCATATAGTGCTTTGTGTAGCTTGCAAACCATATTCCTTTTGCTTGGGTCTACAAATCCATCAGCTTGTTCAATGTAGACTTCTTCTAATATTCCATTTAGAAATGCTGACTTCACATCCATTTGATAGACTTTAAATCCTTTGTAGGCTGCATATGCAAGTAAGGTTCTGACACCTTCCAAACTTGCAACTGGGGCAAATGTTTCTCCATAGTCAATTCCTTCCTCTTGTGCATAACCCTTGCATACCAGTCTAGATTTGTTTCTTGTTACCTGTCCATGTTCATTCAACTTGTTTCTGAATGCCTACTTAGTACCAATTACATTTTTATCATTTGGCCTGGGCACAAGTGTCCAAGTATTATTCTTTTCAATCTGTTCAATCTCTTCGTTCATGGCTTGAATCGAGTCTTCATTGTCTAAAGCATGTTTTACTGTTTTAGGCTCAAAATCACATAACAAGCAGGTATCTTCTCTCAATTTTCCTCTTGTCATGACTGTAGAATCTTTTGCTCCTATGATTTGATCAGGTTTATGGTGCCTTTTTACATATTTTTCCAAATTAGGTTCTTTCTCTACTTCATATTGATCATTCATGTTTAATTCAAGTTGAAAATGTGACTCGACATCTCCATCAAATAGCTCGGCAGTCACCTCCTATTGCCTAAAAATTTCATTCTGTGACTCGGCAGGTACAGATTGTTGCTTGGCAACTTCAGTTTCAGTGTCAGGTAATTCATTAGAATCTACCTCATCATGATAGGTGAATGATTTTTAACTCTCAGGCTCATTCATGCTTTCTTCTTCATTTCTTTCTGCATATTCATTAAGTCTAACATTTGCACTTTCCATAATTTTGTTAGTGTTAGAATTCAAACACTTATATGCCTTATTCTTAGTTGAATAACCAAGAAATATGCCTTCATCACCTTTAGCATCAAGTTTTCCATTTATGTTATCCTTCAGTATTAAACATCTACTTCCAAAAACTTTAAAGTATCTTACACTAGGTGCATATCCATACCATAGCTCATAAGGTGTAGTATTTGTACCTTTCTTGACTTGTACTCTATTCAGGGTATAAACTACTGTACTTACAACTTCTCTCCAATATTTATGTGCAACATTTTTCTCCATCATTAGTGTTCTGGCACAATCCATGATAGATCTATTTCTTCTTTCAGCTATACCATTCTGTGGTGGAGTCCTAGGTGCAGACATCTATCTTTTTATCCCTCTTTCATTGCAAAAATTGTTAAACTCGTTAGAAATAAATTCGCCTCCTCTGTCAGATCTCAGACATTTCAGATTTTTACCTGTCTCCTTTTCAACTTTTTCCAAGTACCTCTTAAACAACTGGAATGCATCAAATTTTTCCTTAAGAAACATAACAGTCATCATTCTAGAGTAATAATCAACAAATAAGATAAAATATTTGTCCCCACAGTAACTTTTCTCACCAATAGGTCCACAAAGGTCAGTATGAACCACTTCTAGAATATTCTTAGAAGTATGAGTTTTGCTTTTGAAACTAGATTTAGTCATCTTTCCTAATTGACATTGCTTGCACACTGCATTTTCAGGTTTCTTTAACTTAGGCAGCCCTCGAACATTTTTCAATTTGCTTATGCTTACCAAGTTATCAAAGTTTACATGACACAACCTTTTATGCCATAACCAAACATCATTATATTGTGCAAACAAGAATGTCTCATCATCTAAATCTAGATAGAACAAGTTACCTTTTGTTTTCTCACCACCTCCAACTAATTCTCCATTGGCATCATAGATCTTCGCTTTCCTGTGATGGAATTCAACTCTATAACTAGAAGTATTCAGCTGTGAAACACTCAATAGGTTATACTTAAGATCATCAACCCAATATACATCATCACATCTAATTTTGTCAATCAATTGAATTAATCCTTTCCCTTTAACATGACATGGTGTATCATTTCCAAATTTAACATAACCACCTTTACACTGATCAGAGGTTTCAAATTTATCTTTATCACCGGTCATGTGATGTGAACACCCACTGTCAATAATCCAACAATCACCTTTACTCATATAAGAAATTAGTGTAGTTTTCTCATCATCATTATCAGAATCATCTTTCATTACAACATACACAACTTCTATATCATTTTCATTTGATTTTTTAGAATCATTGTCAGAAGCTTCTTCAGCTATATAGCAGGACCTCTTACCTTTGTCTTTGTAATCCTTGTACTTCCTGAAGTCTTGGTCATCCTTTCTATCTTTATATTTGTTGTCTCTTCTCTCATCTTTGTCATTCTTATTAGGACATCTTGCAACAATATGACCAACTTTGTTACATGAAAAAAAAATAATAGGAAGTTTACCTTTGAATTTTCCTTTTCCTCTTGATAGTCTTCTAGCCATAAGTGCCTCAAGTTCTTCTAGATCATCATCAGAAGTGTCGCTGTCACTATCCACACATTTATTTCCTTTGTTTGATTTGATGAGGACCATTTGGGACTTGAATGCAGATTCAATGGCTTGTGGAGTATAGTTATCAAAATTTGACATCTCAAATGCAGTAAGTCTGCCTACCAAGCTTTCCAAAGTTATCCAATTCAGCTCTAATGCTAATTCACTGAGTGGCCTCCATTCTCATCTCAAACTCCAAATTTGCTTGGGAACTCATCAAGCAATCTCTCTCCACTTCTCTACTTAGCCTTCTTTTCTTAGATCTTTCCAATCAATCAATTAACCATGCAATCCAATTGCATACTCTACATACACAGCTATCTTCACTCTTCTCATGAACAACCCCTTGAGGTTATCATATACCTCTCCAACTAGGTCAGATACATCTTTTTCCACTTAATCAAGATCATAGATCTTAGGTTAGGTCAGATCCAACGGATCTTTCCATCATTATATTTAATTTATTTCTCCAATACAATCACCAATTAAATCTTTGATCCATGCATTAATTACAGTTACCTATGCATTTACATAGTGTAGATCAAACATGCTTATCCTTAATTAACTTTACATATCCCAATAAAATCAACTATGTCGGCCAGAGATTTTAAATCTCATCAATCATCAAAATACTACTGCTTGGTCGACACAAAACTTGCTCGGAAATTTATTGACACTTGACACATACAGGAAAATATGCTCAGCACACACTGGTGCTCGACCGACACAAAAAATTGCTCAGCATAAAATGTTCTCAGTAAACTGTCAATAAAATATAAACAACATATCACTTTGCCAGTGCACCAACTAATAAATTACCCTTTGTAATTCCTCATAACTCAACCATTCTTCTTAGTCTTCTTGTTAAATCTCCTCCATCAATCAATAGATATGGTACTCAAACAGATAGAAATAGTCTCACCAGTTAAGGTTTGACATCATTTGGCCAGCAGCTCCAACTCCCAAATAAACCAACTCGGCACAGGAACGACCAAGAAATAGAACACCTCGGCCAAAGAAGAGCCAAGAAACAGAATCATAATCAAGACCGAGCTACTTGGAAAGCATGCCGAGCAATAGAGAACAAACATGCCGAGCAACAAAGAACAAACTAAGGAATGAAGTAAACATGTTTTTGGTTGAGAAGGATTGCCAAAGACCCAAGATGCTCCTGCATCAGACACATGGAGTTGAAAAGAAATGATTCCCTGAATCATGTATCAGGTCCAACCTGAAATGAATCCAACTTAGATTGAGAAATCCAAGATGAGTCCTCAATCGGTCAGTTTTTCCACTTTACCAAATATTACATGTATTCCTTTCCTCTTGTACTTCTGCCAAATCTCTATTTCAAGATCTTCTCAACTTCCTCTATCTGCTTCTTAGGATAATCACTTGGTACTGTTAATTCTTCATCAGGTTCATGATATTCATATAATTCTTAAATATTGAATATAGGTGATATATCCATGTCATCAGGTAATTCAACTTCATAACATTTTCCACTGTCAAATCTTCTCAGTATTTTACAAGGGCCAAATTTCTTCATCTTCAGTTTCCCATATGTTCCAATAGGAAATCTTCCTTTCTTTAGATGAACCATTACAACATCATCAACTTCAAATGTCTAATTTCTTCTTGATCTATCTGCATCGTCTTTGTATTTCTGATTACTTTTCTCTAGCTTTTTCTTTACATCCTCATGCAACGCCTTCATAAATTTTGCAAATTCCTATGCTTCAACACTTCTTTTCTCTTCACCAACAATGTCTCTCAAATCTGATATACCTCTAAGTTGTGTGCCATGAACAATCTCAAAAGGTGTCTTTCCAGTACTTTTGTTTACTGAACTGTTGTATGCAAACTATTCTTGTGCCAACATCAAATCCCAATTGCTTAGTGTGTCTCCAACTAAAAATCTCAACAAGTTACCCAAAATTCTATTTACAACCTCTGTTTTTCCATCAGTCTATGGATGAAATGTAGAACTAAATTTCAACTCAGTATTCAGCTTCTTCCAAAGTGTTCTACAAAAATAGCTTACAAACTTCATATCTCTGTCAGAGATGATACTCTTTGGTAATCCATGCAATCTGACAATCTCCTTGAAGAAAAGATCTGCTATATGTACTACATCTGATGTTTTCCTACATGGTATGAAATGTGTCATCTTGGAAAATCTATCCACAAAAAAAAATATAGAATCATTACCTCTTGCTGTCCTAGGTAAGCCAAGAAAAAAATCCGTGCTGATATCACTCCAAGGTTTCTCAGGAATTGTAATAGGTGTATACAAACTAGTATTCTAACTTACTCCCTTTTCAACTTGACAGACTCCACAACTTCTTACAAATTTTTGAACATCTTTATACAACTAAGGCCAAAAGTACCTCTCCTTCAGCAAACTCAATGTTTTATCAATTCCAAAGTGTCCAGCCAATCCACTACTATGTTTCTCCTTAATCAAATTATTTCTCATTGAACCTCTTGGTATGCACAACTAAATTCCTTTGAACAACATATCTTCCAGAATGAAATAGTCTTCATACTTACTTGATTGATTTGTATTAGGTGCTCTGCACACTCTCCACTGCTCTGAAAAATCAAGATCATCTTCATACAAATGCTTCATGTCATCGAATCTAAGAACTTCAATTCTCATTTCAGTTAATAAAGATCTTCTTCTACTCAATGCATCGGCAACTCTATTAGAAACTCCACTCTTATGCTTAATCACAAATGTAAAGCTCTGCAAACATTCAACCCATTTCATATGTCTCTGATTCAACTTATTTTGACTACCCAAACACTGTAAAGCCTTATGATCAGTATACAACACAAATTCATTTGGCATCAAGTAATGTCTCCATTTCTTCATATCTTGCACAATAGCATAGAATTCTTGATCGTAGACAGAATATTTCCTCTTTGCATCATTCAAATTTTCACTAAAGAAAGCAACAATTTTACCTTCTTGAGTCAATACAGCTCCAATTGCACTTCCACTTGCATCACATTCAACTTGAAATACCTTATTGAAATCAGGTAAGGCTAGCACAGGTAATTTAGAAACTTTCAACTTCAAAGCTTCAAAACTCTTATCAACTCCATGTGTCCATTTGAACTCTCTTTTGTCACCTCTCATTGTCTCAGTCATAGCATTGCAAATAGAACTGAAATTTTTGATAAACTTTCTATAAAAACTTTCCAAACCATGAAATGATCTTACCTTAGTAACATTATCAAGTGTAGGCCAACTCAATATAGCTTCAAACTTCTCTGGATCCATCTTCAAACCATCAGCTTAAATCACAAAACCCAAATACACAAGCTCTTCTTTCATGAAGGAACATTTCTTTAGATTTATCAGCAACTTTTCTTCTTTCAATCTCTCCAACACTTGTCTTATATGCATCAGATGTTCTTCTCTGGTCTTACTGAATATCAGAATATCATCCAAATATACAATCACACACTTATTCAAGAATTTCTTCAGAACTTCATTCATCAACCTCATAAATGTGCTGGGTGCATTAGTTAAACCAAAAGGCATAACCAACCACTCATACAAACCTTGCTTTGTTTTGAAAGCATTTTTCCATTCATCACCTTCTCTGATTCTGATATGATGATACCCACTCTTCAAATCAATTTTGGTAAAATACTTTGCTCCACTCAAACAATCCATTATGTCATCCATTCTTGGTATAGTAAACCTATACTTGACTATGATCTTGTTTATTGCTCTGGAATTAGTGCACATTCTCCATTCTCTATTCTTTTTAGGTGCCAACACAGCAGGTACTACACATGGACTCAGAATTTCTCTAATTTAGCCTTTGTTCAAAAACTCATGAACTTGTCAATTAAGCTCTTCATTCTCGGTAGGTGTTAACCTATGTGGTTCTTTATTTGTTAAACTAGCTCCAGGAATCAGATCCATACAATGAATGATATCCCTGATTGGTGGCAAACCATTAGGTACATTATCTTAAATGATTTATTTTTATTCAGTCAACAACTTCTCAACTTCTACAGGTATGTCATCTTCTACACTCTTACTTGGTTTGTTAGGAATTAAGGCATAACATATATCATTTATTTTCAGATCTTTAACAAACTGTCTACCTTCCATCAGACAAAATTTTACAGATGTACACAACTCATCAGCAGATTCTTCAATCAAAGGCAACAAAATTTACTTCTTTCCATCAACCCAAATAGAATATCTATTCAACCTTCCATCATGTATAGCATGTCTATCATATTTCCAAGGTCTACCCAACAATATATGACAACAATCCATTGGCATAATATCACATAACATCTTATCATAGTAATTTCCAATTTTCAGATTTAAAAAACATTGTTCACTCACCTTTAATGTATGCTCATCTTGATCCATGAGATATGATAGGGCTTTGGATGCTTCACCCTTTCCAACTAAAAATTGGTAACCATATCTTCAGATGCTAGATTCTTTGAGCTTCCACTGTCAACAATGACTTTCCAAACCTTGTCAGCAACTCTACATCTGGTCTTGAATAAAAAATTTCGGATCAGATCTTGCTTATCTTTCTCACTCCATAGTATCCTTCGGATCATGAGGTTACTTTTAGGTTCATTGGATGTCTCCTCTTGGATTAATGCATTTCTACTACTATTACCACCTTTCTTTCTTGCATGTATACACTCAAAGGATTTATGTCCTTCACCATAATTGTAGCAAGTTACTTGGAACCCTCTTTTTCTATATCCACCTCTGGAATAATTGCCTCTTCCTTACTATGAATTTCCACCTTTCCATTTAGTCTTTCCTTTATCTTGACTAGTGTATGTATTTGACTTGTCTGGTTTAGATCTACTATTTTCACCATGATATCTACCTCTTCCTCTAGGAACCTACCACCTTTGCCTCTTTCTCTTTGTTCATATCTTCTGTTCAACTTTTCTTCAGATTTTAGGGCAAATTGATATGCCTCTTCAATACCTTCCATTTTGACCAAACTAATTTCATCTTGTATAGAACTTCTCAAGCCATTCAGGTATCTTGCAACTCTTTCCACTTCATCTTCAACATGTCTAGATCTGATGTCTAATCTATAGAATTCCTCAGTATAGTCTTTGACTGATTTGTCCTTCTACTTCAAACTTTGCATTCGCCGGATTAGGTTAATCTGATAATCACAAGGTATAAATTTTCCTTTCATTTTGTTAACCATCTTATCCCATACCTTGATCTTGTCTTTACCTTTCTTCTTTCTGTCCAATTGTAGGTGTTCCCACCACAAGGATGCATGACCTTTCAATTTTGTGCTAGCAATCTTCACCTTCTTATATTCTACAACATTCTAATATTCAAAATATTTTTCCATCTCAGTGATCCAATCAATCAATTCATCAGAATCTAACTTTCCACTATACTCAGGAGGATTAAACTGAGGTGTGGATTTCAAACTTATAAAATCTCTTAGGAATATTTCCACTTTTTGATCGATAATAGGTGCAGGTGCAGCTTCACCTTGAACCTCTTCAAATTCATCATCACTAACATCTTCAAGATGTCTTCCTTTGCGCTAGGCTATCTCAACAACTTCCAATCTTGTAGCCATCTGTCTAAGCATATCAGCCAGACCTTGATCAAAATTTCCTCTCCCATGAACCATCTTGAAATTATCTGCAATTGCAGGTTAGATCGCAACCTACCACCCTACAACAAATATCTTTAGAGTTTACAAGAAGGAACCATAGATATCAACTCCCTTTGATACCGCCTGACACAAGGAGGGTTGGAGATGGGGCCTAGGGCACACCTAAAACCATCCAGCTTGTAGATACAATGCAGAATTAACACAACAACACAGTGAGAGAGAGAAACACAGGGATCTTTATTTATTAAATCATCAAACTCAATACATGCCAAGCTATAAGGCCTTCTTGGTTACGGCCATATACAAAGAAATGTATTATAGTTCGATCTTCTTACAACATATATCTCAGATCTTCAATATATTAACATTTGCCTTCTTTCTCTAAGCCTTGTACCAAACTAAGAACATACAAAAGAATATATACAAGAGACCAACAAGGAAGTCGACACTCAAAACCCAAAGGAGAGACCCAAATTTAGGTCCACATGGATCCCAAGATAGATCCCAAATACATCCAGCTGTGAAAATTAAATGAAGAAGTTGGCCAGCAGCTCCAACTCCTAAATAAACCAACTCGGCATAGGAATGACCAAGCAACAGAACACCTCGGCCAAAGAAGAGCAGAGCAACAGAATCATAATCAAGACTAAGCTACTCGGCAAGCATGCCGAGAAATAGAGAACAAACATGTCGAGCAACAGAGAATAGACTAAGGAATGAAGTAAACATATTTTTGGTTGAGCAGGATTGCCAAAGAACCAAGATGCTTCTGCATCAATATCTCAAACATTTTGAAACATATAATATGCAAATTGGCATGTGTTTTGGAGACATTTTTAAGAGGATTCAATGCACTGGAGTCTTAGAAGGATCATGCTGGCTTGGAAAACATCATTTTTTGGATGTGTAGAAGATCAGACAAAACATTTGAATTTTTTTTAAATCCCTAAGCTGTCTACATAGGATTTTTAGTTAGGAAGAAGTGAAATTTGGCAGATGCATTTGATTAAAAATAGTTGGAGGCAGCCAGTGCATGGAGAGTAAGAGGCATGTTTGCACACACAATATGGAGAACAAGTTTTAAATGAACAAAAAACATGAAAAGACAAATGTATGCAGTGTTAAAACCAGACCAGCTGGAGTAGGATTGCGCACCAATATGGATGGGATTTTGTTTTTTTTTGGAATTTTCAAAACATTTCAAATAAAATGAAATGGCAGGTAGGTCAGCGCAAGAGGAGTTTAAACACTCCAAAGCCAAATGCACACAACAACAAAAAGACCCATCTTGCTGGGAGGAAAGCATAAGATTTTTTTGAATAAGAAGACGATCACACATCCACTGAAGGGTAGCCAGGCCCCGCACACTCAGAAAACTCACAACATCAGCAATTAAAATGTGAAATAATAATCATTTGGAATTATATGATATTTTAACAACAAATACAGGTTTTAACATCCAAAGCCAAGTTCAATGACCTATAGACAGTCACAATCAGTTCAAATACTCAAAATTTTCACTTATCACCGTCTGGCTTATTAGACCAGCAGAAGTAATGCTCCACTATCAACTTCCCACAACCCTGAACACTAATCCCTGAACTTGTTGCCACAATATTCTACACATATTTTAGCTTGTCCTTAAAGATGAATACCATTTCCCAAAAGATAATTGTCTAGATTAAAAAGAGGAGAACATACAAATGCCCTACACAATCTAAGGAAGAAGATCCCAACCATGGGTTGTGTGACAAGGAAAATGGTAAAAAATTTCATTGCAAATAAAATCTGCAGATGTATGGGCCAGAAATCTGTGCAGTAAGGTTTAAAAGGATTTGAAAATGCAATGTGGATTATCCCACATGCACTGGGAGATGGTCTTTCTAAATGTTTAAATACTAAGGTGCATAGCTAGTGATTTGAAGTAAAGAGCTAGAAGCTCTTAGAAACCGTGTAAGTTGGAGGTCTTAGTGTGTGGCGGGCCCCACAAATTTTGATGTAAAATGCATAGAAAATGCTTTAAAAGTCATAAAACATAGTCCCACATTGCCTGCGTGAGGGGAAATATAAGAGTTTAAATCATACAAGACACAGTAAGTAGTTTGAAGGAAGAATTGGAGGCATGCATGCATAGGTGGCAGGTGCATTGGGAAGTGTTCCTAGAGCATGAAAACCTAATTTTGGTGGGACCCGCAAGTCTGACATGGAAGATGAGTTGGATTATAGACCTACAAATTTGGCATGAATCTCGAGGTGGTCAAAATCAATGGATGACTTAATGGCTTAATGAGAAACTTGCAAGGAGGATATGATTAAGCCATTAAGCCATTGGGCCACGTGGCACCTCAGACACATGGCAATATTCAGTGCAGAGTAGAGGTGGCATTTCCATAGCCAATCAGAAACTGACATGTGGTGGGCCACTATAGAGAAGGGTGCACATGTGGACCTGCGGGCAAATCAGAGGATGCCACATGGCTTTGGGCAGGTGAAATGATGCCTAGCAGACACACAGAGCCAATCAAAGGGTGACACATGGTAAAATCTGGTGCACTACAGATTAAAAGGGATTAATTTGAAATTTAAAATGATTTTATTTCAAAATTGAAAAGGTTAAAGAACTTGCATGTTGAACTTAATCCTAGGGTCCACTTAATGGCTTAATGACAAAGTGCTCAACATCTAACCATTAAGCCATTAAGCCTGATTGACAAGTGTCACAAGCTGATTAAATCTGGGTGAAATAAGGATAAAACATAAAATATGCAGATTTTTAAATAAAATGCCATATTAATTCAATAGTTTGACTATTAAAAAGGCACAAATATTTCATAAATTATTCAAGAAATATGCACGGGAAGGGAAAGTATTTTTAGTGGTTCAGGGGGCAAATTTTATCCAAAATACCAAGTATCATATATTTCCAGAAAGGTCTTGAAATGAGGAATTTGTTTTTGCAGTCCATTTTGGTGCAGGATCAAATCAATTTGAATAGAATGGAGAAAAAATGAGTCAGCTTAAATTTGGAAAAAATAAAGAAGATGTTTCTGCAGATAAAATCAATTTTTTGAGCAGTTGTAAAAGGTTCAGTTCAAGATATTTGGGAGAAGGGAAAGGTGTTGAAGGGGGGATGAATCTGATGGTTTTTCTCTTTCTACTTATGTAGATTTCTTCCATTGTTACAGGGTTCCAAATCCTGGTCTCCATAGAGAGTTGCAGAGTACTGGCTCTAGGAGCTTCCAGTCATTTCATGGTTCCAATAGGGATATAGTTTGTTGATTGTATCAGTTTTGTATTCAAATAAAATAGAATGTCATTGATTTCTTGCATCTTATTGAAGTGGTATATTCCTGATTGCAAATTTGTGTACAGTAATGTGATTCTTCACACTTAATATGAGAATTCCTGATTCAAATCTCTCCTTGGTGTGAGTCTTGTGAAGTCTGAACTTTCTGATTCTTTGCATGGAGTTTATCTATGTATGTGTTATCATTCTTCAGTTCTAATCTAGGATTAGATTAAATGATGTTGTAGATGTGACATAGTTTCATTCGGTTGTCTACAAGAGGATTTCTATAAGTAGTATTGATTTGGATTTATTGTGTTTATGGCTTAGAATATCTGACATAAGTTGATTCTTGTATTTTTGAATTTTGTTAAAGGGGATTGCCCAATGAATAAAGAACTTATCATTGAGTAGTACCTTCTATATTGATGCATATTTGGTTAAGTCTTGGCTATGTTCTGCATTTAAAGAAAGAAACTCTGAATATCTGAAGGTTTTATGTGGTTTGTGGTTGTACTAATCTCCTGCTCCACTTCAAGGTTGATGTTCAATGGGTGATTAGCTGGTCACTTAGTATCTCGCAGTCGTGTTGAAGCCTTTGTGAGATTGCTATTGATTGATGTCAAACAGAGTATTGAAGGCATTGAAGGGTGTCCCCCTTGGTTTTGTAGAACCTAAAGCATAGAAGGATAGATCCGCATCCTTGTTAGTTGGTCCTTTTCAGCCTTGGTTGAATACTGGGAATTGGCTACTCTGTAAAATCTATCAAAAAGTGAAAAGGTTGTTGTTCAATAATCATAGCATAAAAAAGAACCAACACAACCTTCAAATCTTCTTTTAGCTTTTAATTCTCTTTAATTATTCCCTCCTTCTCTATTTCAATACCAACTTTCTATTCATTTGTGTCATGTAAGTATTCCTGCAATATATCAACCTCTTTCTCTGATCTAAATAGTTTCTCCAAATTTTATGTTAGGGTTTCATCTTTAGCATTTAGGGAATTTTCATAAATTTTCTTGGAATCCTCTTAAAATATTCTTCCTTCAAGTTCTTCAACCATCTTGACAGATTGAATTTCAAGCTCTCTTTTCAGATTTTCCACTTCTCTTTTGAGTCTACTATTTTTATCCATCATAGCTGCAAGTGTTTCCTCAAATTATTTGTAGTTCAGATAGTTTTTCGATGTAATCTTGACTTTCACTCAATTTATAAGAAATATCTCTTCTTTTAGTTAGGGAATGCCTCTTATTTTACTTTAGTTCATTGATAACTTTGCTTGCATCCTCAAGATGATTTTCATACTTGTATCTATCTATGTTGAATTTATAGGGATCTTTCCCTCAAGCGGTTAAGATTAATATCAAGAGGACCAATTCTCTAGTACCAATTGTTGGAAATATTATGAGTAAGAGTGGGGTGAATCTATACAAATAGGTAATGAACAAATTCAACCACTGCCATGAATAACTGCACTATTAACCTCCAAACCACAAAGCATATAACTAAAGTAAACAAATAACAGTTAACAATATCAAGAATCCACAAACTCTCGACGCATAACACAAATATTTTATCATGGAAACCCTTGTAAGAGGGAAAGCACCATGGTGGGGATGACACCCACAAGCCCACTATTGTAGTAAATGAGTTTGCCCTATTAGGAGCTAAAAATACCCTTTTTGAGGGTTCACCCTATAATGAGTGATTAGTACACTATTAGGAGTATAAAATCATCTTCTATGATCTACCTCGCTAGAGGATTTCAAACCTCAATAAATAAGTAACCCTATTAACGGATTTACAAATAAGAACCTTTTAAAGTTCACCTAGTAAAGGGATTTAACCCGCTGCAACTGTTAGGGAACAAAAATATATGTTGATCTGTAGAATGGAATTATTTTCCTATCAGATCTTTTCCTCTCCTTTCCTTCCTTATGTTGTACAAAAATTTTCTCCTTCAATTCATGATCTCCCAATCTAAAAATATGATCACAACCCTAATAAAATGATTTAGTAATCCTTAAATAGACTGTCATTAGGTCACACAAGACCTATAAATTTCTACCACAGTCGGCTCAAAATATTATCCAACCTCCTCAAAATCAACATCAACAACATCAAATATGTCATCCTCAAATGTATTACCAATATTTATAACTAATATGTCAGCCTCAGGTCCACCACCTTAATCAAATTAATATGAAAATATGATCGGTGATCAGATAGTTAAAATGGCTTCTCACTCAAAATATAATTCATTCAAACCTTGATATAAACTACTGTGATTGGAATCATGGATTCCACTTACCATATACAACTACAGCTATGATTGCAACACCTAAATCTTTCCTTAACTCAACCGCTGCCATATTTTGTGTATGATATTGTTCTTCGTGAACACCAATCAACATACATAGTTGATCTTCCCTTTACCAATCATGTAAAGTTCATACCGGTCATGCTAATCATGATAACTAAATATGTTTCCGTCAATGAAAACTAATTATGCATTGACTCATGACCGTCCTTCATATCTCCTCCAAAACTACCATAATGCCAATACTTATTACATAAGATTCTATGCGACCGCATAATATTTTTTATTATGAGATAGTGACTTTTATGTTTCCAAATGTTGTGACTGGTTAATATTACTATTTGACCATTTACATTTATTACATAGAATTAAGTCATTATAAAGGAAAAATTGAATTTCATTTGTCACTTTACACTCTATGAGCCAATAAGTTCATTTTCAAGCACAAGCTAAGTGATTTTGTAGTGTTTACGAAGTGATTCTGAATTAGAGATTGTGTTTTTGTGCTTGAAGTGAAGTGGTGTGTGTGGAACCATTGTAATGAGATGAAGTGGTATCTATGTGTTGCAAAGGTTCTATTTTGAAGAGATCAATGTTAGCATCATTGATCAACAGACCTATTTTCAAGTTACCTTGATCAACAGAGATTATGTTTTGACTTGTTTTCAAGTTACATCGTTTGAAGGTGGTAGAGAGTGATCCTGTTGGTGCCCTATCTTCAATACCTCATGGTGTAATATTGAATTAACATGTGAGATCCTTTAGTCATTGAAAAATTTAATATCTTGGATATAGTGTTATAGTCAATGCATTTTCTATACAATGTCATGGAGCTAATATGAAGGATGAGTACAAGCATTTGATTGATAAGGGCTTTGCATATATTGTTGACCTACTTGATGCTTTAAATTTTTTTTGGATTAGATATGTTCTGAGTTGATTCCACAATAAGTTTCTATGGTTGTACATATCACTCAAGATTACCAAGGAAATTATCCAAGCGGTGAATGGATTATGTGCAATCGGTGATGTGCCTATTTTAAAAACTATTCTAGCTGGAGAGGTCACTCATCTTATTAAGTCTAAGAAAGATCAACATACTATGACTATTAGTGACATTGAAGATGCTGAAGTAAATTTTTCTTCAATGGTGATTGATTACAAATTTTATCAGTCGAGCCAATTGAACAGTGTGCCAGGTGGAGGCATAAATGCAGCCTATCGAATGATTAATGAAATGCTCAATACAACCTGTGTGAGGTTATGAGAGGCCAGTTATTTGTGAACATGGAAAGAATAAAGAAAGAAAAGAAACAAACATTCAAGTATGGTTCACTACTGATATATATGTTCCTCTATTTGCAAAATCATTTTCCTAGAATTGGTCAGATTCAATGGTCAACTGATAGACCTGCAGTAGTGCAAATCAAACAATATATAAGAATGTTAGGAAATAAATTCAATAGTGCTATGTGGGGTTATTTTAAGGATTTTCAGAGATGAATGCATGAGAGGGAATGTATCCTAACTAGTATAGTAGATAAATACAAAAATGATATATGTTTCATTGTGGATACCAATAGATACATGTTGTGGGTGGTACAACCAAGAACATCTTGGGATTTACCGATGGGTTATGAAATTGATGATGATATTGTGACACTCCATGTTGATGAGTTATTACCCAAACCAATTGATGTCGCTACACCTAGATTTGGTACCTATGAAGAGAAATATTTGAAAATTCATTCATAATTGATTGCACCTGTGATAGAGAGAAGAGTGAAGAAAAAGGTTGATGACTTAGCTAAACAAAGTGGTATTACAAAGGAGATGATGAGTGAGATTAGGAAGAAATTTGAAACTAAAAAAGAAAAAAATTGTGTTGTTTCTGTAGAGAAATTTGATGTAGATTTTTTAACTCCTACAACTGGAAAGGCTACAGGCAGAACAACTAGGAGTTCCACATTGAAAGAAAAGGAGAAGGAAGCATAAAAGTCACCTGAGTCAGTGCAAAGGACTTATAAGAGGAATAAAAGAATGAATCAAGGTTACAAATAATCTAAGAGAAAAAGAGAAAGGAAGTATACTGTTGAAGGAGATGAACCTAAAACTGATTTAGATAAGGATCAACCAAAATTGAAGGCAAGTGGAAAGAAATATAAAGTGGTTAGTATGATAACTAAGATGTCAGTTAATCCTAAAACTTTTAGAATTTTGACAACAGATATTGTTGAGCGTTGTTTTTACACAATTCAATTGCTAGGATCTTGAGATTTGAATTCCTCTCTTGAAAGAATAAAAAAGTTATTCCCAAGGTTCTTTGGGGTCGTGGTACAACCTGCTTGGTTACTCAGTTGAAGATAAATGTGAATGTTCATGAGAAGGCCTTTTCTGTTCTGTTCAAGACATCAAACTGCAAAACAATTTTAGTACTTTTTTTTTGGTATTTACCGATTTATCAAAGATTTGTGTTTTAACTGAGGATGAAGTTTTGTGATTTTTAAAGATGATTACTTTTAGATCTATGACAAAATTTAAATGAGTAAGGTAACAAGAAATGAAATAACTTTCTGAAAATGAAATCTCAATGAACATAAACCATTGTCGATCTTCCCTTGTGAATTGAATGATGGAGAGATTTGGAACAAACCCATGAAGTATAAATCAGACGATGTCACAATTCTATACTCAACGGATGCAATCATTTGGAGAGAAAATGGATTCACTTGTGCAATATTTTAAAAACCTATCAAATCATGAAGCCACCAAGATGCATGCACACACGAGATGGATTTATCATTAAGCCTGATAGATGATATTTTCTATGCATTTGTCACAACAAGGTAGATAGATAACAACAAACTCCAACTAATAGAAACACAGATTCGAAACACAATAAAACAATTGGCTCTTTGAAAATAATGAACAAGTATGCACACATTCATCAATTTTGCATATATACTAGAAAATATCAAACCATGAATGAAGCACCAATTATAGATCTTTATTTCATTAGGAATCTAACCCTATTACATTGCTTTTTTTTACAATATATAGAGTTCTAATCTACAAACTTTGAATGTCAAAATTAGGGCATCAGAGACTCTAAATTAATGAAATTGAACTAAAACTAAAACTTTGCTGAAAGAAAACTATTTCTAACTAATACTAAACAACTTTAATGGATTTTTAATCCATTTACAATCAATTTTTCCATGCAAGAGGGATCAAAATCATCAAGAAAAGAGAGAGAAAGAAGATGGGGTTTCTTTATATGCAACTGGAGTCTTCTTCTTGATCTTGGAGTTCTCCCTTAGAATCTTCATCTTGGGTTATCTTTGTGGTGGGGACTTATAGGGCACCCTTAGTCCTTCCAAAAAAAACTCTAGTTAGACACCCATATGATCTAGAGTTCAAATTCCATGCAAAAATTGATCTCACTGGAAAGACCCATAAATTTGGACCCTGACCTCTACTTCAAAATTTTCCAAGTGTCAAAAACTGCTAATTGTAAGAACCAAAAATTGGAGGCCCAAAAGTTTCGACCCTTTTGGAGGTTGAAAGGTCAAAAATTTTGGTCCTTTCAGAGGCCGAAAGGCCAAAATTTGGTAAGGGCCGAAAGGGAGAAAATATTGACAAGCCAAAAGGTCGAACTTCACACTTAGCCTTTGGAGAAAATGGCTGTGAAAAATGTTCTTCTCAAAACAATTGAAGGGATCTGCGGAGTTAGTTCAGAAACACCTCTATATGGGTAGCTTGGATCCTCTGCACGATCTCTTGAACTTCCTCATAATTTATTTCCCTCTTCTTGACCTTATTAACCCTTAGTTCTTGCTTCTCTCTGAAAATGTTCAATTTAGAAGCAAAGAAATTAATCTCTTCCTCATGTTCAGACATCCTCTGCATATCTTCTCTCGAAGAAAACAATTGGTGCAGGGCCTCTTTGGTGCTAACACCTACCAAGATATCTTTAAACTATTGTATTACTTCTTTGGCCGGGTGCAGGGTTTTTTTTTTTATGTTGATCCCTGTACAATTTTAAACCAATCCTTATGAAGAAACCTTCTATTTCTTCTACCCAATCCATGACCTCCTTTTGTTTCTCCATTATATAAGCTAGGAAATTTTTGTAGACCTTAACTATTTTGGATATGCTCTTGATCTAGGTCTCAAAGTTGTCTAGCTCTACTCCTTCATAAATATTGACCAGGATATGGAAGCATTTCTTCTTGATAAATTTAAGGCCTTGGAGGATATCATTCCATTTGTTTCCTTCAGAATCCAGTCCCTCCTCATTCTCCATTAGGTCAATCAATTTTGTGGCCTTAATCAGGATGACTCTGTAAGGTCTGAATATGAGCCAGATAACCCCTTCTCTGTATCGCTCAAGATCATTCTTCCAATCCACACTTTCTTGGATGAAAGAAGGGGTCACACCTACTGGTAGGTCTGGAGTGGATCTCTTTTCCAACAGAGCTTGCAATGAGGCCTATGGAAAACTTGGGTCATTGGTACCCGCCATTTTATGAATAAACTTCTTCAGAGCCTCATTCTACTTAGTTAAGGACTTGATGGTTTCCTCTTCCTTGCTCATGAATCCTAGAGCATGTTTAAGCCCTAGGGATACCGATGTCTTTCTCCCTTCTCTGGTAGGCTCTCCTAGATCTACCTCCTCAAATGTACAATGTTTAGGGGTTATCTTTGCTTGAGGGGTGCTAGTAGAGGGAATTTCCACATGTGCTTTCTAGTGACCTATAGTGTTTTAGGTGATGTAAGAAATGGTCCTTTCTAGTATGTTGGCCTCTACCAGATGGAAGGATTTCCCTAAGGATTCCATACTTGTGTCTTCTCCTTCCTCTTCATCAATGTAGGTCATTTTCCAAGGATGAATCTCTTTAGTAAACCAAGTAGGTTTACTAAAGGAGGTGAATGGCTCATATAGAGCAATGTGAATAATTGAAGCCAAGTTTTGCGATCTAGGGTTACCTCTTCTTCTGACTCTTTCACATGCCTTCTTTCCCACCTTCTCCTTCAATCATTTATTCTTCATGGCCTTCTATTTCTTCTTTCTATTCTTCTCCCTTCTCTTCTTCTACTTCCCTATCTTTTCCATCCTTACCTTGGCCTTCATCCTGTGAGGAACCGATCAACACTTCTACATTAAGGCTAGTTATGGCTGCCAGTGTGGTTTTGAAGGGTGACATGACTTTTGTGCTTACTGACTCCTCAGGAGTTAGGATGAAGCAAGGAAAAGGTACTGATGGTGTTGGAGTAGGTTTTGGCACTTTGGGTGGTGGAGTAGGAGTAGGAAGAGTTGGAATGGGAGGTGGGAGACTAGAAGTTGAAGGGGGCGGAGTTGGTGTTGGAGTTGGGATAGAATGTGGTGGAGTTGGAATTGGAGGTGGGAGAGAGGTTGGTGGAATGGGAATATGAGGCAGTGGAGTAGAAGTGGAACTCTCTCCTACAAATTTATCTCCTATTATGTTCTGAGCCATTGTGGCATCTTGAGTTTTAGGCCCTTGGCCAATGTTAGAGCTTTTCCCTATGATTGGCATGTTTAGTATGGGATTGGTGAACTGGGCCGGAGGTGAAGTGAGGATTACTTGAGTTTGGATGAGCATTAGTGCTCCCATGTTAAATCTTGTTGATGAGTCAAGTGTATCCTATCCTTGTTCTGCAAAGCCTTCTAGCTCTTCAAAATTGGATATTTGGAACTCATCTAAACCTAAGGCATCTAGAGGGTTGTCCTATTCTTTTGGATCCTCCACGTGTTTCCTTGTAGTCTCCTTTTCTTTCCTCTTCTGAGAGGCTTCCTGGAAATTGGTCCTTTTAATCATAGGTATGTCTTCTTCTTCTTTTGACTCCTCTTGTAAGGTTTCTAGTCATGGAGACGTGGAATCTCTCCTCCTTTTATACATTTTCTTTCATTCTCTCGTGGTAGGGGGAGATTGACCAAAAGTGGAAGGACCTTCATCTTGTGTGGCCTTTGATGATCATAGTGGGGGATCTATCTATCTTATCATCGTCTTGGGAGCTTTGTGCCTATGATTTGAACCATATTCTACTGCACATTCATGGGCATATATTTTCCCTGGTTTCTGTGGTTGAGCCTTCTTGTACTGTGGTAGAATATATTTCTCTCCCCATTTCTTATCTGCCTTTATGGGTGGATCCATAAATATCTTTAGAGGAATGGGATCCATCTGATAGGGCCTTTTAATTCATGCCTCTATTGTCCTAACAACATGCCGAGCTTGGAACTTGATATCATCATTTTCATCCTTATCAAATTTTGCGTTCAGGATGGGCCTATTGTATATCTTGTCCACAGTATAAATGGATTCCAGCACATTATCTGAATCCTTCTCCCAAACCTTTGGGGGAATTGGGGCCTTCAAGGTCTCCTATGCAAGAGTAAGAGACATTCTAGAATAATCCCTAATTTTGACCTCGTGATCATCCACATAGCTTATCATGTGATCTTCAAGGTGTGGCTCATGGATATAGAATTTTCCAATGATGTGGTTGTATGTACCTATCAGATCAAATTGGGGCCTGACTATTTTGTATAGTTGAAGTGGGTACTCATCCCACTCAAAGGCCAAGGACTTGAAAAATTTCATGCCCTGAAGAGTGTATGGGACCAGGAGGATAGGGAAACCCCAATAGTGCTTATTTTTATGTTTTATGTGCTTGTAAGCATTTGTGAGCTGCCTGTCCATTTCTAGAATAATTACCCAGTCAGATGGGTACCTGGGTAGTTCTTTGGTTTCAAGGTAGACCCTGCCACCCAGATGTATGTAAATTTCCTAAATTTTATGTAATAGGCCCCAATGGCCCTTACTTTGGCAGTTTCTTCTTCTAAAATTCTCTTCACAAAATCACCTTCAATGAATTGGATGATTACAAAGAAGAAAGCATCATTTACTATCCTGTAGTCTGGGCTATCTTCTGGCATAGTTTTCCTTTTTACTAGATGGGGATATAAAATATGGGGCCATGCATTATGATCATTAATTTTCCCCCTTTTGGTGAACCTCAGATAGTCTTCCCATGTGGCTAACAAGTACACTATGTATGTACTCATGCAGAATTTTGGATTATGTTTCACTGCGGTCAGTTTCTCATCTAGTCTGTCATTGATAATGGTGGCCCACTTGAACCTGTCATTTTTATTCCTGATATTTTATGTCAATAGGATCATTTAGTCCTTGAGTTGGATGGATTGAGGTATTCCATACACTTGGCTTAAAAGTGTTACTGCTGCTTGGATTTCATCTCTCAGATATCCTCTTCTAAGGTCAATCTTGCCCAGTTTAGTCTTTGGGAGAGGCTGCTTGAGGTACTCCCTGTTTGCAATCTCATATGCCTCTTTACCTTTTTTCCTGAACCACCTAAGGCCCTTTTCTATGAAGTCATAGAATTTGTGTACACCCTTTTGGAGGTGGAAGAACTCTACTATATTGTCTGGTCTTGTATGTGTCTGAATGTTGACCTCTAAATCAGCCACAACACAACATAGGCATTGCTCAATTGTTGAATTGCAAAGATGAACATGAATTGCTCATTCCAAAATATCAATCAAATCAACTGGTTGCCTCCTATTTAG
The DNA here is from genome assembly GCA_018584345.1 of Thuja plicata. Classification (NCBI taxonomy): domain Eukaryota; kingdom Viridiplantae; phylum Streptophyta; class Pinopsida; order Cupressales; family Cupressaceae; genus Thuja; species Thuja plicata. The sequence goes on from MU227366.1 coordinate 2,197,537, forward strand.
TTTGGGTGTTTAAATACTCTCAAAACGAGAGCCAACAACCATATACCAATGCTAAAATGGAGGATTTGAAAGCTTTGAAAACTGAAATGAAACTTATTCTATATGAGAGATGCAATTGTAATCTAGGAGTGAAGATGCATATTTTAAGCTAAGAAACTTGAAAAAGATAACATAATTAAGCTACTTGATAAGTAAACAAACTAAATTGAGATGAAAAAATGCCACTAAGCTAAATGAAATTACACTAAATATGCAATAAAAGCTTGGCAATATGAGACAATTGAGACAATAATTCACTATAGTTTTGGTACTATAAAAATTGCCCTCTTCAAATGAAGGAAAGAAGGTCCATAATATAGAAAATCCTGAAGAGAGGATGAAGAGTTTCTTGGGAAGAAATGGATGACTCTTCATCTTCATGGAGGAAGGTGAGACAAATATGAAGGAATTA
>MU227366.1:2211060-2221723 GCA_018584345.1 Thuja plicata
AGATGAACAGTTAGATAAGATAATTTACAAACTAATGATTAAGGGTTAATGGGCTAACCAAGAAAAGTTTTAGAGGTACTGATTCACCCCTCCCCTCTCAGTACATCATTCCAATATAATTCCAATATCCTTCATACACCTCTACTAATGTACGCTTGGACTCATCATATTTTAAACACCTAAGGAGGGTACCGTCTAGACCTCGCCTATATAATTCGTTAGCTATGATGACAAACCGTGAAGCACTGTGGATTAAGTGACATTTCTCATTTCGGGTATAAGTGTCCAGAATGATCTGGTCATGAAGGTAGGAGTAAATATGGTGGTAGCAGGATGAGTCATGTCCAATGACTGAACAGATCATCCGGGGTTCAGGGTAATTATAAGCAGGGTAGCATAATGTCTCCACTAGGAATTCATGTCTAAAGTCATTTTTTGGCATTTGTAACATGGAAGCCAAAGAAGCCATGGAATCGGCTACTTTATTATCTACCCTTGGAATTTGTTGGAAAGTAATGTGTGCAAAGTATTTCTTGAGATCATCAACCATCTTTTTATAAGGCACTAGTTTTTCATCTTTTGTTTGGTAGATATCATTCACCTGATTGATAACCAAATATGAATCTCCAAAGACCTTAAGCTCATCGACATGCCATTAAATAGAAATTTTTAATCCATTAATCAAGGCTTCATACTCAGCAGTATTATTTGTGCAAGGAAACAACATTTTGTAAGCAATTGGTAATGAATACTGCTGAGGTGTAATAACAAGATTCTGACACCTGACCCCTACTGGGTGAATGATCCATCAAAGAACATGGTCCATGCCTGATGTGTGAGGCATGATGGACTCATTTGGGAACTTGATCCTTAATGGTTGATAGTCCATGATAGGTGCCTCAACCAACTGATCTGCAATTGCTTGCCCTTTGATAGCTTTGCTTTCCACATACTCAATGTCAAATTCACTAAGTATCATGACCCACATAGCTAATCTACCTGTGAGGGAAGCTTTGTTGAGTAAGTACTTTAATGGATCAAATTTTTTAATGAGCCTTGTAGTGTGAGAAAGCATGTAATGTCATAAATTTTGGGAAGTGAACAGCACCACAAAGCAATCTTTCTCAATGATACAATAATTCATTTCATAGGAGACCAACGTTCTGCTGATGTAATAGATTGCTCTTTCTTTATTGTTTTGATCTTCTTGGGCCAATAGAGCACCCAAAGATGTTTTTGTAGCTAAGATGTATAAGATTAATGGCTTCCCATGAATGTGCAGCATTAATATAGGTGGATTATCCAGATATTGTTTGATTTGTTGAAGACCTTGTTCACATTATTTATTCCATTCATAGGTCACACCTTTATGTAGACTCTTAGTAAATGGTTGACTTGTCAGCTAGCTGTGAGATGAAGTGCCGAATAGACTGAAGTCAACCTTGAAGACCTCTCATTTGAATGATATTGTGAGTTGAAGGCATTTCTATGATAGCTTTCACTTTTTCAGGATCCACCTCAATACCTTTTGCGGAGATGATATAACCAAGCAATTTTCTGGAAGTTACTCCAAATGCACATTTCTTAGGATTGAGACGTAGTCTTAACTTTTCCATATGATCCAGTATAGGGCCTAGATTAGTAAGATGCCACTTCCTATCCATTCTTTTAGCAAGGGTGTCATCAACATAATCCTCCATTATTTTGTGCATCATATCATGAAATATAGTAGTGACTGCTCTCTGATACATGGCTCCAGCATTCTTGAGACCAAAAGGCATAACATTCAAGCATAAAGTGCCCCATGCACAAGTGAAAGAAATCTTTTCTTGGTCCTCTAGCACAATTTTGATTTGGTTGTAGCCAGAGAAACCGTCAATTAGGGAGTACATTTCATACCCTGCTATCATATCCATAATCATATCAATGTTGGGTAGTGGGAAATCATCTTTTGGACATGCCTTGTTTAAGTCCCTAAAGTCTGTGTAGAATCTAATAGATTTTTGATGCTTCGACACTGGAACTTTTTTGGAGATCCATTCTACATAGTCAATTGCTTTGATGAACCTAGCTTTTAGGAGTTTCTCTAATTCTGCCTTGACAAGTAGAGCCACATGTGTATGCATTTTTATGAGTTTTTGCTTGACTTTTTTTACTCCAAGAGCTATTGACAGGTGGTGCATGATAAGATCAGGATCTACACCAGGCATGTCAGAGTATGTCCATGCAAAGTTTCTCTTTTTTTCTTTGAAGAAATCTATGAATTCTTTGAGTTCTTCTGCACACAATGATTTAGCCACATGAATAATGTGTGGATGTTCTTCTGTACCCAAATTTACTGGTTGAGTCAGCTCAATTAGCACTGATGATCGTTCCTAGAAATGACTCAAAAGCGCATCAAGTATCTCATCCTCAGGTGCCTTGGAGAGGTTTTCACCTTCAGATACGTCTATTATTTTTACTTTTTTTAGCTTTGACACTACCACAATGTGGTTTTCACAGTCAGAGCACCTATTTGTTTTCTTTTGATTTTATGACTAAGATACTTGATATCACTTTAGGTCATGTTGACACTGTCTTCGCTAGTGGAGGATGTTACAGGTTCAACAGCATGGAGATAATAGGCTAGAGCATAGTCATTCTGGAATGTGAGGACTTCGTTGGATGAGGAAGGGGAATTCTAGTCTATTAGCTCAAGATGTTGGAGGGAGAGAGAAGTGATGGGTTCAAGTGCATCCACGGTATAATCATCAAAAGAATAGACTAGTAAGCTGAGACCTAGAGAAATATCATCCAAAGGTGTATTCAAATCCCTTTGAATCCTAGTGACCATAGTAGAAGACACATTAACATCTATGGGATCAGACTCATTAGACCTTACACTAGACCCTTCACCTATGTCAAGAAGGTTTTCAGATGTATGTGTAGTATCAACATTCCTATCAAAGGATCCTTCTAAAAGACTGTCAAACTCATATTCATGGGAATCTATTTCTAAAATTTGACTGGGATGTTTGCACCATGAAGGTTTGAGAATACTTGCAACACCAGCCTATTCTTGTGCAAACTACTCTTCAAACTATGATGGTATCTATCGTTCACCCTGGAAGCTAGGGTCTTGTGACACTTTCTATTGTTTGTATGTCATAGAAGTGAATGGCATAGTGCCAGTGGAGTCACTACCAGCCTTGGCTGTACTGGCATGTATTATGATGTCATCTGGATTAGCAAAGAATGCTGCTAGATCTGGAGGAATAGGATAAGGAAAGTAATCCTCATCAGAGCTATCCTCTAAGGTGTCCACTGTAGCTGTGCCCTCAGGTTCAGGTTCTGGTCCTGGTCCAGGTTCAGATTCAGATACAAATTTGTTAATCCCTAGATGGAACAAGATCTTCTTGAAGCCTAAACCAGTTGTATCTTTTGTCCTTTGACCCATAGCTTTAATAGGTTCAACTAGCCCATTACCATTCATCCCTATTAGGCTGTTCCCTTTGTATCCAAAGCGTTTCATGATTTTAAGACATTCACTATTGGGATCTAGTTCACAAGCTGGGGTGGTCTATTCAGATATTTCCTTTTCTTTTTAAAGCCAAGCTTTAAAAACTCTTTCCTCATCTTCATCTTCTAATGGTGTTGAAGCCCGTACAAAGGCACCATCATAAACTATTTCAGGAGGAGTAGTAGAAGATTTATTGTTCTCAGAAGGTCTCCCATAAGAGTGAGGAGACAAAGGTAGAGATGCTAATGATAGCATAGGTTCTATTTGATACCCCCCCATGCCTATGTCTTTTATTTTCAAAGTCTATTCCATGTCTCTAAGCTTGGCATCATAGAATTCTGTGTATTCTCTATTAGCAGGAACAAAACTATCAGCTGACTGTGTGAGTGTATTACAAGAATGGCCCATATTAGCAAGAACTGTCACTTCTGTGACATGGAAAGGAAACTTGATGCACTGATGATATGTAGAGGGAACCACTTGCATTTAATAGATCCAGGGTCTTCCCAACAGGATGTTATAAGAAAGAGGAATGTCCAGCACTTGACAAGTGACATCTCTTTCAACAGGTCCAACCTGAATGGGTAGCACAACTAAACCTTTAGACTTTAATTCTTCTTCATCATAGGCTTTGATAGTAATTTTCTTGTGGGAATCTATGTGGTCTTCATCATAGCCTAGGTGAGAGAGAAATTGAGCAGAGCGTATGTTAAGGCCAGCACCATTATCAATAAGGACACAACAAATGAGATTTTGGCCAATCATGACCTCTATATACAAAGGGGCGTTATGCGGGTGGCTGACTGAATAGTCATCTTCTTCTGAGAAAGACAGATAGTGTGGTGAAGTCAAGTGACCCACTATAGATTGAAACTGATCAAGACTAATGTCTTTTGGGATGTTAGCCTCTATGAGGGCTTTATCCAGAATCTGCCTGTGAGAAGGCGAGATCTTCAACAGCTCAAAGATGGTTATTTGAGCATTGGTTCTTTGCAGCTGGTCGAGAATGCTATAATTAGTAGTAGGAGGTGTGGGGACCACTTTCATGGTCTTTTTGGTAGGGCCAAAAACATCTTTATCCATGGGTTTCTTCGGTGTGAATGTAGTAGTAGGAGGGTCAGGACCCTTGAGAGTGATCTTAGCGCGGGATCCGGTAATGATGTTTGCACAATCCTGAGACAATTCAGGTTTAGACGAGTGAGACGTAGGGCCTCTCAAGACAAATGGGATCTTAGGCTTAGGAGCATCCCCACTCCCCTTGATAGTAATCACATCACAATACTCAACTTCAAAAGGTTCAATCATGTTGATGGCATTGTCATTAGTGGTATGCATGTAGTTAACCTTGGCATTGTTGTTCTTAGTGTTGGAAGATGCACCTTTCTCATGAGGAGGAAAGGGATCATTAAATGCTTGGTGATCCAAATTCTTATTATGCTTATCCACAAAAATATCACCATTATCAATCAGATCTTGGACCTTATGGTGCAACTGAAGACAAGTAGAAGTCTTATGACCCTTATCCTGGTGATAGTCACAGTATGCATTGTCATTCCACCAATGGGGTCATGGTTGCAGATCATATGGATGCTTTCCAAAGGAGTGAGAACCTAGTTTTGCACCAAATTCTTGTAAACTACATCAGGTGGTTCTCCCAAGGAAGTAAATTCATGCTTGGGTCGAGGGGCCCAAGGTTTGTTGCTGGAGAATCTGGAAGGCGACTGAGTGTTTATTGCAGCCTTTTTAGTAGTTTTGATCGTTTGTATGCTAGAACTAAGATTGAAAACTAGTTTTGAAAGAGCTAGGGTCACATTATCAACCACTCCATCATTCACAATGTCCCTATTCTTGTTGAAAAACTTCCCTTTATCTTTGTTGGAAGAGGAGGAACCTTGTTTGTTGTCTTTGTACAAAGTCAATTCCCCTTTCTTAACTATAAACACCTCTATCCCCATAGCTTGATTAATCATGCTATCAAAATTGAGGGGACCTTGAAGCTATACCTGATACCCAAAATCAGGAGTGAGATTATCCAAGAAGATGTTGAGTTTCTCAGATTCGGGTATTTTATGAGGATACTTGGTGCAAAGCTGTCTCTATCTCTAGATAAATGTCAGGAATGGTTCCCTTTGTCTTTGCTTGAGATTGCAAAGGTCCCTGATGTTGACGAGATGTTGTATGTTGTGAGAATAATGCTGGATAAAGAGATTTTTGATCTCATCAAAAGTCTTAATGCTGATGGGTAGTCAAGAAAACCACTCCATGGCAGGTCCACTCAGACTTTGGGGAAAGAGATGCATTAAATACTTTTGATCATGAATGAACTCCATAGATAGGGCCCCAAATTCTCTCAGATGATCCTAAGGATCAGTGGTACCAGATATTTATCATACTTAGGGATTTCACACCCTTGGGAAAAGCTGGCATATGAAGACTCCTATCAAAAGGAAAAGGATAGATGCTCTCCATCGTGAATTGTTGTGTGGGTTTGTCCTTATCCTTTACAAGTTGGCTAATTTTGTTTTTCATATCTTGAATCATCTTTTGCAATTTAGTAGTCTTAGTCTCTTCTTCTTTAGTCACAAGTGTTTCCACTTTGAAATCTGGGGGTAGCTTAACTCCTTGGTTTTCCAATTCTAGAAAATATTTCTCTTTATCTTCTACAAGGAGAATTTCCATCATCTTGATGAGAGCCTTATTAGATTTTGCAACATCTATGTCATTTTGAGTTATTAGATCATCATCATTACCAAGGATCTCATAAATGCTTGGGTTCTGATCTTGACTCTGGTCATGTGGAGGAGGGTGATGGTGATGCTAATCACCTTGTTGACCCTGATCATTTTGAGATTGGTCATGGGCCTTGCTATATTGACCTTGTGGGAAGTTGAAAGGGCTTTCGACGATGTGGCATTGTTCCATGTGCACAGGTTCAGTGTGAGTGTGTGTATTGAGATGAGAGTTCGTGGCCAATGTAACTTTTGGCGGGTCAAAGGGGTCGATGGGTTTGGAAGAATCAATAGGTTCACAAGGATTGATAGGACCAAAAGGATTGGTATGATCAAAAGGATCAATAAGGAAGTGAGGATTTTCAATAGGGTTGACCCAAGTAGGTGACCTTCCAAAGTTTTTTTGATCTGGAAAAAATGAGTTCTGTTGATCTTGAAACAATGGTTCAGGTTGTTTTTGAAATAAGGGATTATAGCACTACTGGAACACCATTCTCTGAATCAGAATGGGATCTATATTGAATGGAAAGGAGGAACATGATGATCCCTCTTGACTATCAGATTGAACAATAGGTTCAGAATGACCTCTTCCTTGATTACGAGATCTACCTCTACCTATTCTGGAACCATGAATGGGAAATATGTTGCCACTTCTAGTCATAACAGGCATAAATTAAGATGAAATGAGAAAGGACTTAGGATCCAACTCAGAACTCTATCTCTAGAAATAGCAAAAAGAAGATAAAGGCTAGAACATCCAAGATGTGAAATGCACCCTGCACAAATCGTCAAGAGTATGGCTAGAATAGCCGAGATGTGACTATCATGTCACAAGGTACAAAAGCACAGAAAGGTAGGATAGATAACAATGAGAAAATATTTTGAGGAAGAATTATTCAGTTTGCAACTCGATACAATCAGTTTTAGATTGCAGACAATAGGGAACTAGGCAATCAGATCTCAGACAAAAATGAGATCAGGTGGAAAACTCATCAGTCAATGAGAAATAGCTCACTATTTTGGGACACCAGGGTACAGATTCATGCAAGAAAGTGCTGGTTCACGTTAGGAAATTCTTAACTACACGTGAGAAAATGAAATATTGTGCAAGGAAATGCTCACTATCTAGAAAATTGTGTGAGAAAACCCTAGGTTTTGATAGATTGACTCAGTTTTTGAGACAAAAGTTAGATTTTGAGACACAGTCAAGACTTTTCTCTGACAAAATTTCTAGATTTAGGACAATTTTATGACAGTTCAAATCAGAAATCTTAGTTTGAATGTGACGAGCAATCGTTAACAAGCACAAAGTTTTGATCAAGCAATAGTGATGCAAGAATTAGTCGCAAACAGTTCTACCAAGGACAAGGCAACTTGGCAGAATCATGGGAGTCTTTGTTTAATCATGATTGGATAGTTTAAGACTCAAAACAAGCACTTATTTATCCCTAAAAAAAATGGCAGTGAAGACAAAATCCGTACCTCACTGGCTTATGTGTATGCATGAACCTCACACAGCTATGTCGCACCCTAGAGGGTGCTCGTGTTTTTGGTGTTTCCAAGGACTAAATAATATATGTTTGAAGGTTACCCTTAAAGAATGGGCCAACATCATTTACCACTTCAAGTGTCCAGGTGCATACTTATGTTGAGAATCTAGGGGAGAGATTCTTCCCCCTTCCTGCGCAAACATTATGTCTTCTTTCAGAGGTGATCCGGGTAGGAAACTTACTAAGAAAAAATTTAGTGGGCTTCTATTCACAATAACCTTCTGTGTCCCTGATATAGGGCTAGGGCCTCATAGCCACACCAACACTTGAAATTCATACACCCCTGCAAGCAGGGCAGGGAACGGCGTCACTTAGTACAATAGACAAGGCTTTCTCAAGATGATAGTCAGAATCATGAGAAAGAAGTTACCATGGCTTTGGAGTCTTTGGACTCAAAAAAGAATACTTTATTATAGTGAGGTGGAATCACCGGTGATAGGTGTGTACTCACTTGGGTCATTCCCGGAGGCTCAACTTTTGGCAGGCCCTCTAAAGGTGACACAAAACTTGGCTCGGATTCGAGGGTCAGATTTTTTGATTCTCTCAAAGAGAGAAGAGCATACTTATCTACATCTTAACCTTATCCAAAAATGCAAGACATATTCATCACCAAGCTAACTCTCCTCCAACCAATTCATAAGCTTTTGGGTTTCTAATTCTCTCAAAGAGAGAAGAGCATAATCCCCTGACAAGTGAACGTGCTAAAGGTTTGTTAACTTTCCTTGCTTCCCTAGGTCTCCATCATGTTAGCAATGTCTGGGTCTCAGATTCATCCATGGGCATCACTTCCATGTAATGAAGAGCCTATTCCCCTATTTTTTTATCAAGATTCCAAAGAAATTTTAACAAGGCCCTAATTATACTATGTGATGAAAGCAATAAACAAGCACAAAATTTTAAAATGATCTTCGACAACCATCCTGCAAGAAAAACATTAGCAAGTTTATGTCTTTGTCAAGAGACCTGTAGCCCACTGTTATGCTGTCAGAGAAATCAGAGAGATAAAAATAGTAGCATGTGAAAATAATCAGGAAAATAGTAACAATAATTGTATAAACTGCGAAATTACAAAGACTGTCACCAAGTCTCACGTGAGGAAGTACAAGGCTTCATGTGAGTAAATGCAATAGCTGGCACAAGAAAGTGCTTTGTCACACAATAGATTTCTATTGAAAGCATAACTTCACACAGTACACTCAGAATTTTCATGTGAGAATTCATACATAGAAAAGTATGAATATACGACAGAGTACAAAATTTTGTCAGAAAATTTTTGAGAGTGAGATCATAAATCAATTTTCTGCCCCATGGTGGGCAGCAAAATGTATGTCTAAATGTTGACCTCTAAATCAACCACACCACAACATAGTCATTGCTCAATCATTGAATTACAAAGATGAACATGAATTGCTCATTCCACAATATTGATCAAATTTACCTGTTGCCTCCTATTTAGTTGGGGTGTTTAATTACTCTCAAAACAAGAGCCAACAACCATAGACCATTGCTAAAATGGAGGATTTGAAATCTTTGGAAACTTAAATGAAACTTATTCTATATGAGAGATGGAATTGTAATCTAGGAATGAAGATGAAGATTTTAAGCTAAGAAAATTGAAAAAGATAACATAATTAAGCTACTTGATAAGTAAACAAAATAAATTGAGATGAAAAAATGCCACTAAGATAGATGAAATTACACTAAATATGCAATAAAATCTTGGCAATATGAGAGAATTGAGACAATAATTCACTATAGTTTTGGTACTCTAAGAATTTCCCTCTTCAAATGAACGAAAGAAGGTCCATAATATAGAAAATCCCGAAGAGAGGATGAAGAGTTTATTGGGAAGAAACAACTGACTCTTCATCTTTATGGAGGAAGGAGAGACAAATATGAAGGAATTATTTAATTAAATAAATGAATTATTGCCACATGGGTGGATTTTCTCATTGTTTGATTTATTAAATTCAAGTGAGGATAATCCATTCAAATAACCAAATAATATTTAATTCCCTTGATGTGTATTAGCTAAAGGGGGTGGGATTAATTTAATTTAAAAGCACTTAGGTCTTTAGAATTAAATTAATTAATCATAGGGATTTTTAGCTAATAAATATTGAAAATTTAGGAATTACATATGGTGTAAGATTTATGCAAATTTAGGTTTTCTACAATTGAGACTAAGTCAATTAAAGACAATTAGGAAGGAGAATTTGCCTAGTACAATAGGACTTCGATGTTGAGAATTTGAAGAAATGCACCAAAATTGATTGGAATTGTAAGGTGCCAATTTTGGGGTATTACAGGTCTTATATCCAGAACCACCTATCATTCTGTGTTTTTCAATACCCTCTCATCTGGGTTGTAGTGTTTGGCTAGAGTCATTATTAGCTCTAAAGATATGATGGCCACTAGATGTGCTACTCCATTAACTAGGCCAGAATAAACCATGGAGGTGCAGTCTTTGGACCTTCTGATTGGCTAGGAGCACCTCACAAAGAACTCATCCCATTCTACGTTCTTGATATCAGTATCGGTGATCTCAGTGTATTTGCCCATTTTTTGAAGGGGGCGATTCCCCTTGTAAAGGTACTTCATTAGGGATGTTGTTCCTTTCTCAGGCATTCCTACGAGACAAATGCAAGTATGTGTATCTTTTATTTTAAAGAAGACTAAAAAATAGGAAAGGACAACAAACTAAGTGAAGAAAATAGAAGCAGTGGCTCTTAAGTAGCCAGAAATGGAGATTTTTCACTTTTGGCCTTTTCAATATTTCATATGCTGAAAACTGGGTAGGGGTCCGAAAAGGCCGAAAGTGCAAAACAACAAGCTTGAAGGAAAACACTCTTGGGATTTCAGGGTGCGAAAGTCTGAACAAAGTC
>MU227366.1:2221968-2243533 GCA_018584345.1 Thuja plicata
CTCGACCAGAAAACTAACCCTAAACTGACCAAAAAAAAAAAACCATAGGAAGGGCGAACCCTCCCTATCAAACGCAAGAAGGGAAGACAAAAACCATGAGGGCCGAGGGTGGGGTTCAAGTGGTAATGACCAAGCGAGGAGGCGAGCAGGAACAATGAGTACACGATGAAGCAAAAAACTCTAAAGATGAAAAAATGCAAAGTGAGGTTTACTTAGGTCTCATGCCACTTAAATAGCCTATGGGGTGATTTCACCTAGTTTTGGTGCTTCGGAGGCTGAAACAATGAATGTCAAGTGACCTAATTTCCCCTTTTGGTGTTTTGGTGTCTGAAACACTGAAAGGTCTAAAAAATTTATGCTTCAGCCTTTTCAGTGTTTCGGAGGCCGAAACACCAAAAGGGTCGGGCTTGGCCTTCTGGTCATCTCAGCATTTTGGAGGAATTTGGGTCCTCTGAAATGCTGAAAGGGTGAAAAGGTATAAAATGCCTTGTTTTCCCTTGACAGGCTCCTCAAAAGACCTAGTTCAAGGGACAGGGAGAGGAGCAGACTCAAAAAACCAAAAAAAAGAAGGGGGTCCCCATGGTTAGAGGACCAAAATGGGGTGTGTGTTGTGGACCCACAACAGATACTATTGCAGATATTATTAGGGAGTATGGTGTTTTAATTGATATAAACCAATGTTATGAGAACTTTGATGATGCAGATAAAAAGAAGATTGAAGATGTTGTTTTTTATAGTTTGCATAAGTTTTGTAGAGGACTCAGTGAAATACATAAGAATATACCTAATTCGCTATACAAGAAGATTGAAGTGGTATGGAGAGATTCTTTGAGACAAGATAGAGTAATGATGGAGCAAGCCTTAGTCTTACTAAAGCCTGGATTGCCTATTGAAGATGTAAAGCTTTTATTTGAGGCAATGAGACCTAGATTCAAAATGAGAACTAGAGTATGCAAGATACTTATTGGTGAATCTTAGGAAGTACATGATAAGACGATTTTCATTATGAAGGAGAAATTGAGGTGAAAACATAAGAACTTGGTTCTATTGAATAAGCAATTGATGAAATCCTAGGTAATTTATCTTCTGATGCACCACAACAAGACCCTATTGTTTGTATTGCAAATGTGCAAGAGAAAGATGAAAGACATAAGGATAATATTTCAGAGGTGGTGATACCTACTTCTACTACTACTAAAGTTGGGCAAACTAGTGATACTAAAAAGAAAGATGAAGGTGATGTAGTAACACATTCAGTGAAAAGAAAATTAAATCTTGGTGAGAGTTCCAGTTCTAAGTTAAAGAGTAAATTTGTTGATGTACCTGAGGAAGAAACTAAGGATGATCTTAAAGATGAAGATGTTGAGGTCAATAAAAGACAACTTGATACTTCCAAAATGAGTCCCAGTGAACTAATAAGAACTTCATACATACTTAAGTTGAAAGCAAAAAGGGGCCAATTAAGAACCAAGAAGAGAAAAGCTCAAGTATTAGAGACAACCAGAGATATTTTATCTAATCTTGTACTTGAAGTTACATTTGTTCCCAGTGCTCCTACAATTGAACAAACATATATTTTGGTTAGTTCTATTACTAAACAAGTTTCATGTTTGGAAGATGTATCCATGCATAGAGCTAAGTTGGAGTAGGAGAAGAAGAGGACTGCGAAGTTGATGGAAACCATTGCATTAGAGAGAGGATAGCTTACAGTTAAATTCACCAAGGTAAATTAAACTTTTAAGGAAATTGGTAAATTGTTAGGCAAGGTTTTTGATTTTTCATTTTTTACTCAATATTTGTAGCTTAAGAAGAATGAAGCTTAGTAGGAGCTTAAAGAAGTAGAGGTAACCCTTTCATTACTTGATATGAGTACTCTTGAAGCCATGGAAGAGTTAGCTTCTATTTTTCATGAACATCTCAAAGGAATTATACATTTGCAACAATCATGGGAGAATTCATTAGATACTACAAAGAAAATTTTAGAGATGTTTTTGCAAGGCTGTGATTGGTAAGCTTTTCTTTTTGAAGCTAAGTTTTGTACCTTTGCCATTATTGTCAAAGGGGGAGTAATCTGTAGAATTTCAGTGAAAGGAAGAGTAATTAGTATATGATTGGTATGGTGGAAATAAAGTTAAGGAAGTGATCGGTATACAACAGATAATTATATTACCTATTGCTCTGTATATGTTTTGGTATATGTTTTTCCATTAATGCCAAAGGGGGAGATTGTTGGAATTATGATGAATTTTTGTAGGGAAATTATGAGTTTAAGTTTTTATTTGTTGGAAAATTATTAAATCTATTAATTTTGGTGCATAGGTTACCCTAACTGATTGATAGGATGAATAGGTGAAGAAGATATGCTAAGTGTTCTGATCGGTGAGCAAGAAGATGGTGACAGTTTTGATTTTTGAGTAGTGCTTGAGATGGTGATAATATTGGGAGTGTTAATATCAATCACCACTGAGAGGGGGGTTGAATTAGTGTTGTAGCACTTTTAATTAACTTTAATCAATTCAAACTTAACCATGCAATAACTAAAATGAAGAGAGCATAAGCATAAAGTAAATAACTCATAATACCATGGTTTGTTTACATGGAACCCTCTTAAGGGAAAACCCCGATGGGGATGGAACCCACAAATTATGCACTAAGAGTATAATGTCCCTATTAGGAGACCTAGCTATGTTAGGAGCTAAATATTACATTTAGTAGAAATCCATGTTAAAGGATGCAAACCTTGCTAGGGGTAATACAAGGAGCTCACTAATCTTATAATACAAAATTGTCTCTATACAATTACAAAAGATGAACTATACAAGCATAGGTTATGCTTAAGTAGTTCTAGTTATAGCTCACAATCTCCTCTACATTATTCTAAAATCATAATGCATTCACATACCACTTCCACATCATCACATCTTAAAACATATCTACTTGCATACCCGATCTCATAATATGTCTAGTCGGCTCACAAGTGCATTACCAAATGTGTCCAAAATATAACCCAAAAGAAAATAAAAAATAGGAAATCAAACATCCATCAATATAGGATAGGACCCGACCTAAATCCAAAATATCACATCTGGAATCCATACGTTACTCCTTCAATCATCACGACCTTTTATCTGCCCTACTTTACTGTTACACTATCTGCACATGCCAAGAATATGTATTAACTCTCTTATACAACTCCAAAATACAAGAAACCATAACTGAAGCCATACAAAACTCCATAAAACCTTAAACTAAGTGCACATGACTTAAATTTCCATATACTAATCTCACAAGGAAAGACTTTGCAACTATATCCAGGAAACTGCTTGTGGACTTAGTTATTTTTCAAGACTGGATACTCAAAACTGATCTTTACTCCAAGTGACCATACCATAAAGTAGTTTTTCCATAAATGAAAACTTATATTCTATACATCCTTGACCACTTGCCAACAATCTCCCCCTTTGGCATTGATGGAAACACTTAGTGAAACATGACTAAGTTCCCAATACTAAACTACCAACTATAAACCTCTTATATATATATATATATATATATATATATATCACAACCAAGTACTTTCCTTCCATAATCTTTCCATGGTTTTCCTTGTTCATACTTTCCTTCCATAATCATTATCTACATGTGAAATAACTAGAATCATATGATCTATAAGTTTTACAAGGATCCTATCATCCTCTTCTAAGGCTCTTTTTTTTCTAATTTCTAAATTATCGAATAATTCTTTTGGAATACTACCCTCAAGCTCAATCACATTCTTTTTGAAAACTAACATATGTTTGATAAAAATTTCTTCAATTTCAATTTTATCTTTTTCATCATACCTCTAATATTATTTAGGAAATTGATTCATCTTTCCTTTCTCAATTATCTTCTTCGCCAATATCTCTAGGTCAAGCCTCCACTAATATCTCTCAATTGGCTTCACTTGTACAATCTCTTCAACTTTCTTCTCAGGATTCTCCTCTTCAATCTTCTTCTCCTCTTTCATTTTATTCTTAGGAGGTGATTATTTTTTAGGTTTAGAGGACTTGGTTGTCCTTGCAGAAGTATCTACTACTAAATTTTCTGCCTCAAATATAGTTTTACTGTGTGATGATCTTCTAGGTGGTGTAGGAGTAGTTTTAGGTACAGGGACCACTGCCAGAGGTAAGTTTGACACCTCAATAGTCTCAGTAGTAGGTAAGGGTAAAATATCCAAGTTCTCTAGGTCAGAGGGATTATTTACTTCCTTTTTTCTCCATTCAGACATATCAGTCTTGCTAATTCCTTTTTTCTCTACAATGTTGTCAATAAGTTTTTCTATCTTCCCCTTCCTATTACCTCAAGTCAATTCTTCCCTAGCCTTAGAGGAATTTTCCTCATAGGTACCCCATCTCTCTTCACTTGGATCATTATCAATAGATAACATGTTGGAACTCTAAAAGTCCGGGTATATTTTGGAGTGTGAGTATACTGAAAATGTTTCCCTAAGTTTGAATTGCTACCCTAAAAGGCTTGTGGAGAAGGCCAAGTTTGAATGCTTGTAAAATTATCCTGATGATTTTCATGATATACCACTTGGGAAATGGGTTCAACACCTTTAATTTAGAAATTACAATGAATTCCAACTCTCATATTTCAGTTTTAACATGTTTTGGAGGTAGTCATTTGGAGGTGTTTTGCCCAAATTCGCACTTTACGTATTTTCAGAATTTCCTAAGTGACCCACTTTAGAGGATTACATCTTGTATCTATTTGATAGTCATGGAATAAGGGTTGTTGTAGTGTGTTTTAGTCATGAAATTGGATCTCCTTTCCCATTTTCAGACCCCTTTGAGCTCAATTGATAAATTTTCCAAAGCTATTCCGTTTGCATTTTATTCATTTTCTCTAAGTGTGAATGTAGATTTCTAAGTACCTTACTATGAGGTCCACCATTTGTGCCCATTTCAAGATTTTGAAGAATTGGCTTATAACCTACAGTGAAAAAATGAAAGTGTACCTTCCTAAAGATTTCTAGACTATGGCCAATCCAGTTGTCCACTTTGCCTAACTGATTCCAAATCTAATTTCTGCAATTTTACTGTGTTTTAAGTTCGGAAAGTTGTAAAGTGTTGACTTTGCATATTTATGCCAATTGACCAGTTGATCATCAGAACAATTTAATGGCATATTCATTTTCCTTATGTGAGATTGAATCCATGCTCTAAGTCTTAGACTCTAAGGGTTTCTTTTGTTAAGTTTTTGGAATAAAAACTAAAGGCAGTTTATGCAGATTTACAATGTTGTACAGAATAAAGTTTACAGAACAGTCATTTTCAAAGGATGTTAACTAGTTATCAGATGATTATTTTAAGATAAGAGTGTCTTCCCTATACTCTTTTCATGTAAATGTGCTACCTGGATCAATGGTGGAGTCTCAGGATGTGGCTTGATAACTTTGCAGAAGTGATTCTGAGGGTGGTTTTCATGCATTTTGATAAGTGCATTTGCAGATTTGAGAAAGTGGTCAACTTAGGAGATTAAAATATCTTGCCTCAGGAAGTGTCATAAAGATATTTTTTTGCAGGATGATGGTAAATGTGAAAGAATTCATGTCTCCTAGAATTGAGAGCCCTGGGAGGTCTTTTGGTCAGTTTTTAAGGCCAGTTCCAGAAGCCTGTTTCCATTATTATGATCAGTTCGCAAAAATGTAAAAAGTCATTACAAACACCGCCAGTTTGATACTTTGTGATAAAGTTTCACAATGGTTTGTATTTAGAATGAAGGCTGAAATAAATTTAGTTTTATAGTTATCTTTTCCAAGGTGTGTCTCCCTCACATATTTTGATCAAAATCAAACCACTGGAGTTACAAAGAAAGTTGTGCTTTAAGTTTGGGAGAGCTATCACATTGATGGAGAGTCTGAGGCTTTGAAAGTCTCCAAACCAATACACATGCCAAGTGTAAAACCAAATGGTAGATGGTAGCACTTGGAAGAAGTGATAATATGCATCATAAATAATTAGTGAAAGCCAATGCATGGTTCAAACTATTTTAACAAAAAAATACAAATTTACATTGGCCAGTATAACCCAAAAGACCAGTGCAAGTAAGAAATCACTAATAAATTCAAAACAAATACAAGAAAAAGGAGTAAGATATTGTTACAGCTTGCACAAACAATGACGAAAGAGTCTTCCAATGCAAAAATTGTAAACTTCAAGAAAATGCAATTGACAATTTAAACTAACAGCATGCATTGCACAGAATAGCTAAGGTGGAAGGACCCCACGCTAGGCAAAGAACACAAGGCAGCCCAAACCAAAAATGAAGAAGTCCACGCTTACATCTAAATAAACAAATGTATTTTCCAGAGACCCTGCACATTGAAGGAATGCATATATGTTTTAAATATATGAAATTATGAAGTGAAATCATTATTGCATATGGTCTGCGTAGGGTTACAAATTGGAGGAAGATTTCATTTGAAAGTTTTAAAACTTTAATAAAAAAACAAGTGTAAATTTGCAAGAAGACTGCATAGGATATGGAGAAAAGCCAGTACATTCAAATTGCTTACCCTGCGCAATGAATGGAGTATATTGAAAAAGTGTTTTAAACCAATGCAAGAAGATTGCACAAAGTATGGAAGAAGAGCCCACGCAGCATGCAAAGGGGCATCAAAAACTATGCTTTAGCAGATATACATGTCATAACATGTGTGCTGACTATGAAGGAGTCAGACATACCAATTAGGAAACAAAACCATGATGCCACGCAACATGTAAAGGATTTTTTAAGAGCAATTAAAACTTCATTTTAAATGCTATTAGCAGGAGTAAACAGAGGAATGGAAGGAAGTTGCTAGCACTAAACTCAAAGGAGGAATTTTGAAAATAAGTTAAAATAGAATCAAAATGGGAAAGAGACCAGCATGTCAGACAAGTTAAAGTGCTACATATTATGCATACCTCTATGGAGGATAAAAACACAGGCAAGTGCACATTGGAAGTTGTCACGCAACATATGGAGGAATCTCCAAATAGTCAATGCACCAAGCAAATACTTACGCAGACTTGGGGGGGAATTAAAATGATTTCATGCCAAACTAAAAGGTTGCGCAATATGTCAATATGCATTGCAAAATGCATTTGGTAACTATATGCCAAGGGACATCCACAAAAGCAAGGGTGAAATGCCAATTTTAAACTAGAATGGGCTGCATGGAGTAAGTGGGAGATTGCCAGAAGTTTCAAAACACTCATTAAATACATTGTTGCGATGGATTTAAAAAAAAACATTATTGGTTGTGCATTGATTTGGTCTTTGTTTCACTATTAACACTCCAAAGAGAATGGAAGGTTATGCTAGAAGGAGCAGATTGGTACCCCGCGCAACAAGATGAAGGAGATTTAAAAAAACACTTGATGGAAAATGCACCGTAAGTTGTGTAGGTATGCATGGAGAGGCTTAAAACTTGAAAATGGAAAAATTATTTTATCCCACATTTAGTGGGTGAGATTTTTCTTTGGTCTTTATATATGTTTTCACTTACATTACATTGTAAGTAAGAAGCCAAGAGGCCACTTGGTGGGCCCCTTGGCTAGAATTTTTAGTGCGCTGGAGGGCCACATAGTTTGGGTGCAAAATATGAAATGCTTTAAAAACTCAAAGGGGATTAATACCACATTGACGCTGCAGGAGAAATTTCAGATGTTTATAAGGCAACAGATGACTGGAATGACCAAATTTTGCAGACTGGTGGCATAGATGATGATGAGGATGAAGGGAAACATGGCGATCAGTCACGAAGTCACCAAAGGAAACTACAGTTAGGAGATAATAGTGGAGATCACGCGACTAACCGCCAAAGTAATCGTAGGTGTAGTCGCGAAGTCTAGAGATGCTAGAGGTAACTGCCAAGATTACGCGACTAACTATCAGGCGAAGTCATGAAAATATTGTAGTTAATCGCAAAGGTTTCAAAGATCACATGATAGTGTAGTCAGAAAGTCGCGAGAGGTTTCTAGGTGACCACTAGGGAATCCGAGATTGAGCGACTGGAGGCTAGTTAATTGGGTCGCGCAGTTTCCAGATGAAAAATGCCAAGTCCTCAACATTTTGAGATTGAGAGACCACCGTTGGATGAAGATCAGATCTAAGGGCTCGTTCATAGTCTCCAGATCTAATCAGGCTTAGTGAATTGATTCAGAGACTTAGAGACTACACTGTGCAAAGTTAACCGTGGTTAAGGCATGGTCAAGGCATGGTCAAGTTAAGTCTGTTAAGAGACTTAGAGACTAAAGGTAATCTCCAAGTCTCTAAAGGATACCATGGTTAAGAAAATGTCTCAAAGACTTAGAGACTAAGTAGTCTACAAGTCTCCCAAAAGAACCAGGGTTAGAAGGTGAGTTTGCATAGCTACTTAAGAGCAGTCAGTCAAAGCATGCCATATGTTGAAAACTTGTGAGTTCTCATAAAATATGCTTAAAATGAGAATTTCAAATGTAGAAAAGGGAGAAATCAAATGCATAGGATTAAAACTCAAAATGATTTAAATAAATCACAGTCTTTGCAAATATTGAAAGAAAATAAATTCAGATTTGCATAGAGAAAGAAATGTGTAATTTTAATATAGTCTTGCATTATAGTTTTGAGAAATATTTATTTGCAAAGCTGAAATATGCATTCACAGATGATTTCTCAGAAGAATAAGATTAGATTTTCTCAGGAAAATGAAGTTAGATTTTGAATAAAATTTGTTAGAGAAGCAGTTGTTGAAGGAAGATCAGATTTCTTGGAGGATAAGGACAGGTGTCGATGACTAAAATTGTTTTTCTCATTCTCCTATATCTATCTTTTTCTCCACTATTGTAATGGATGGTGAAATAAACACTGCAAGGTAGTAGAGGGTCTTATTTTCTGAGTTTTTTGTCATTCTGGATGTACTGCAGCATAAATATCTTAATAAAATACAATAGAATTTCTAGTTTCATATCTGTGATGTCTTTTTGTATTTCTATCTATGCTCTTGTATGTTTAATATTTAAGGCATTTTGAATGTACTAGTTACAAGGTAACTGTGCGATTATTTGTAAGTTTCTTTCAAGGAGGGAGTCAGTCTTATGAATAATTCCAGAAGGCTTGGTATTAGTGTGAGAATTTGATACATGGGTGTGAGAATGAGAAGGTGATTTTTAAGGCATCTCATATGAATTTTATTTGTGCTTCCATTAAGTAATTTATGTGGATGTACATTTATTTGACTCTATTTCCCAATAGATAAGGCACTGGTCTTTGTTGGTTATGTAGTCCTTACCATCAGTGATCACTCATTTAAAATCAAATCATTTTCCATTTCATGTTTAAAATCATGGATTTTCAGAATCTCTACTGAATAGTACAGACATTTTTGGTGATTCATTGAAGAACTGAATCCAATAGGTTAGCCTGCCTAAGTTTTAAACTCAAAGAGAGGAAGGATTTAATCCTTATTGTGACATTGACCATTTCCCTAGTTCTTAGAATAGGTATGCAGGTGGGATCCTATATAAGATTGGTTGATTCCTGGATTCCCAATTATACAAGTCTAAGAACTATCCACGGTTGCATCTGCATAATGGAGTTGAGCTAGAGAGTGCTTATGTATGTAGAGATTGGTTAAGTTTTAGGTGTACCCACCTGAGCGTGTGGAGATCAAAGTAGAAGGAGGATAAAATTCTCATCAATTAGCCTTTTCTTGCCCCTCAGTTTGTAGGAAGAAGCAGATTCATGTGATTTGGACAAAGATCCCCAAGTCGGGTTCGCATATTCTCTTTTAGAACTGAGGGATACAAGAAAAATGCTAACAAAATGGTGACTCCGCTGGGAAGAAATGGATGTTTGTAAAGTCTATAATGACTAACTATTTATTGTCCATTTATTGATTAGTTTGTGAATTTTAATCCCACATCTTTGTGGGTGGTGACTTTGAAGTCTTGTGCATCCCAGTAGCATTAATTTACTTGTAAAAATTCAGAGCTCCTCACTATATTGTTTGCAGATTTGAAGCCTTTGTTAGTTTGTTTTGGCAAGGAAGGATAAAATATTAGTTGGTTGTTTGAGTGTGTTTACTTCTTATGGCTATGAAAGAGTATTTCAATAGCAACAACAAAGGTATTCTACTTCTCATGTGTTTTTCTTTCATGAGAATTGAGTGATTTAAACGGATTGCCTCTATTGAGTGTTTTCAGCACTAGGAAAGAGGTGTATTCAAATTAATGTGATGTCAAATTTCTTTCCACCTAAAGTTCAGACCCGCAAGGGTCTTTTGAAATCCTTTCATACCAAGAGGTATGAGCCATTTGTTTTGATGGCATTAAATATTTCCCACATGATGTGCCTCATGAAATCAGAGATTATTTGCCAAAATTTTGTGGAGATCAAGTTGTTTCAGCAAGTCATCATGTTCAAATGTTCATTGATTTATTGGGTGACTTTGAAATAAAGTATGAAGATGTATACATGAAGTTGTTTGTTCAAAATTCGAAAGATAATACTAGAGACTAGTTTTCTTTTTTACCATCTTGTTCAATTTCTTCTTGGGGTGAATTACATGTTGCCTTTATGGAACAATTTTGTGAGAGAATGAATTTGAGCGATGTATTTACTGATTGGTTGAATCTTAAGATTGAAGAAGATGAATTAGTTCCTAATTTTAATATAAGATTTGCAAGAGCTTTACATAAAATACCTTAAAGTAGTAGACCTCAAGACCATGTATGTGTTATGGTTTACTTTGATGCATTTGAAAAGAAGATGAGTTATAGGTTGAGAGACAAGGAGCCTAAGAATTTGCATCAGGCTTTTAGGAAAACAATAGAGATTGAAATCAATGCCATGTACGGATTGACAAAGAACAATTTCTCTAGAGGGATTTTCTGGCAAAGTACATTTGAGAATGGACAAGAGTATTATGATAAATTTTCAGCTCCAAGTAGGGGTATTGATACCTCTATTTTGGTCTCTAGTCAAGTCTTAAATTCACATTTAATAGATGTATTGCTAATGATCCTTTGTTGCATATGGAGGAAACTTCTAATGATGATAGTAATGCATATGTCCAAGAAATGGTAACAATGAATGATGTATCAAATACTTATGATGGTTATTTTCTCAATAATCCTTTGCCTTACAAAGTTATATCAGAAATACCCTCTCATTTTGATCCTAGATGCAATGATACTAATAATGTTTTGAATGTTGAAGAGGATGTTTGTTTTTTACACTCTTAAAAGGATCGAGAGGATGTTGAAACCTATGTTTCAGAAAGAGAATGATACGTTGGAAGATGTTGCTTCGTTGTTGTCATGTGAACCTAGTGTAGCATGGGAAGATAAGAGCATTTGTGGAAGTGAATGCAAATCAGCATGTGAAGGTAATAGTATCTTAACCAATTGTGAAAATAATCTTTTACATCAATGTGATACAAATGAATTTGGTATTAAGAGCTTTGAAATGGAGTTGGTGTCAAAACATAAGGAAAGAGGGATAGTAAATGATAGTCTTCCTTATGAGATGGAGTATAATACTATCTTGCAACTTTATCATGATATTATGCATGAAAATCAGAATGAAGATCAATTAGTTGAGTCTTTTCAGTCAAAGGGTAAAGTGCTAGATGAGTGTGTTGTTGAAATCCCTTCATTTAATGATGATTAGCTTCAGCTTATGAATTGTTTGTGTAATGAAAATCCTACACATAATGATAAATTTGAAGATGATTGGTGTCCTTCCCCATCTCCTCTAGTTGAAGAAGGTAGTATGAATTTTTCATCCACTTCTTTGCCTAATGATAGAGGTTTTGAATCTACTAGTAGTGATATCTCTGATTTTGAATCATATGTCGAAAGTGATTATGATAGTGATTATGATAGTAGGGGTATTAATGTCTTCAAATTTTTTATTAATGATGCATTTGATGAGGAAATTGATATGTATCAGCCATCTCTTTGCTACCATGTTCATATAGTAGAAAAACACGGTGTTGTTAATCCATTGTTTGAGGAATGCATTGAGTTTTCAGATTTGATTTATTCTGATTTTGATATTGAAAATGTGTCAATATCGAGTAAGAAATAAAAATGTATCTTTTCCTGGGCTAAAAATTATTGTGAGTTTGAATGTACATTTGATGTGTTCATTGTTCCATGTAGTGAGCAGGACTATGATGTTGATCAACTGGTTCTTTGTGACCATGTGGGTAATTTGCAAGTGGAAGAGGTTTCCAATCTGTGTTTTGAAGAACATGCTAATATGTCTTTCCATTGTGAATTTTTTCTAGATTTTGGTATTCATTTCTTATGTGAGTATGAGTCATTTAGCTTCTTTATGGATTAGCCAGCTAATGAGGGGTTAATGCAAGTGGATTTTGATGTTTCTTATGATGATGCATTTCCTCATTGTCATGGTTAATATTTTCTGATATTCACTGATGTGAAAAATGAGTTTCATACTTTTGGTTATGATGAATCCAATGGAAGAAATTTTTAAGGCATGAAAGGAATTGAAAATAAGGTATTCTTCATTTTTATGGTTCCTTGTGAGTTTGAACAGAAGCTGTATAAGTACATTTTAATTTTGATATTTGTATGCCAAGAAGAAAATCAGATTTTTGATAGAGGCAAGTGTTGATTTCAGTTGTGAAAAGGTTTGAGGCTATTTGTAAATAATGTACATGTTGTATAGTCTCTTTCCCTTCAATTGTGTGGTGTGTTTGTTTTCAATAAAGGGTCCCTTGTTTTTGACAAGAGAGAAGAGTTTTAAGGAGAAATAAGAGATATAAGGAAGTCTGCTTTATTTTTGGACTGGTCTACTTCTACCATGAGATTCTGAGGTTCTCTGCATGCCTGCATGGGGCACGGGTCCTTATTCAGAGCCACTATTGGAACTCCAAAAGTCCGGGTACATTTTTGAGTGAGTATACTGAAAAGTTTCCCTAAGTTTGAATTGTTGCCCTAAAAGGCTTGTGGAGAAGGCCAAGTTTGAATGCTTGTAAAAAATAGCCTGATGATTTTCATGATATACCACTTGGGAAATGGGTTCAACACCTTTCATTTAGCAAGGTTAGCGGGTTCCAACTCTCAAATTTCAGTTTTGACATGTTTTGGAGGTGTTTTGCCCAAATCTGCACTTTGCATGTTTTTCAGAATTTCCTAAGTGACCCACTTTGGAGGATTACATCTTCTATCTAGTTGATAGTCATGTCATAAGGGTTGTTGTAGTGTTCTAGAGGCATGAAATTGAATCTCCTTTCCCATTTGAAAACCCATGTGAGCTCAGTTGATAACTTTTCCAAAGCTATTCCGTTTGCATTGTATTCATTTTCCCTAAGTGAAAATGCAAATTTCTAAGTACCTAACTCTGAGGTCCCACCATTTGTGCCCATTTCAAGATTTTGAAGAATTGGCTTATAACTTGAATTTCAAACATGAAAGTGTACCTTCTTGAGTATTTATAGACTATGGCCAATCCAATTTTCCACTTTGCCTAACTGATTCCAAATCCAATTTCTGCAATTTTACAGTGTTTTAAGTTCAAAAAGTTGTAAAGTGTTGACTTTGCATATTTATGCCAATTGACAAGTTGATCATCAGAAAAATTTAATGGCATATTTATTTTCCTTTTGTGAGAGTGAATCCATGCTCTAAGGCTTAGACTCTAAGGGTTTATTTTGTTAAGTTTTTGGAATCAAAACTAAAGGCAGTTTATGCAGATTTGCAGTGTTATACAGAATAAAGTTTACAGAACAATCATTTTCAAAGGATGGTAACTAGTTATCAAATGATTGTTTTAAGATAAGAGTAGCTTCCCTGTACTCTTTGCATGTAAATGTGCTACCTGGATCGGTGGTGGAGTCTCAGGATGTGGTTTGATAACTTTGTAGAAGTGATTCTGAGGGTGGTTTTCATGCATTTTGATAAGTGCATTTGTGTATTTGAGAAAGTGGTCAACTTAGGAGATTAAAATATATCACCTCAGGAAATGTCATAAAGATAGGTTTTTGTAGGATGATAAACATGAAAGACTTCATGTCTCCTAGATTTGAGAGCCCTGGGAGGTCTTTTTCTTAGTTTTTAAGGCTAGTTCCAGAAGCCAGTTGTCATTATTATGATCAATTCATAGAAATGTGAAAAGTCATTATAAACACCGCCAGTTTGATACTTTGTGATAAATTTGTACAATCATTTGTACTTAGAATGAATGATGAAAGAAATTTATTTTTATATTTATCTTTTCCAAGGTGTTTCTCCCTCGCATCTTTTGATCAAAATCAAACCACTAGAGTTAAAAAGAAAGTTGTGCTTTAAGTTTGGGAGAGCTATTGCATTTATGGAGAGTCCGAGGCTTTGAAAGTCTCCAAGCCAATACACATACCAAGTGTAAAACCAAATGGCAGATGGTATCACTTGGAAGAAGTGATAATGCACATGAGAAATAAGTAGTGAAAGCCAATGCATGGTTCAAACTATTTTAAGAAAAAATTACAAATGTACATTGGCCAGTATAACCCAAAAGACCAGTGCAAGTAAGAAATGGCTTATAAATTCAAAATGAATACAAAAAAAATGGAGTAAGATATAGTTATAGCTTGTGTAAAAAATGAGGAAAGAGACTTCCAATGCAAAAATTGTAAACTTCAAGAAAATTCAATTGACAATTTAAACTAACAGTATGCATTGCACAGAATAGCTAAGGTGGAAGGAACCCAAGCTAGGCAAAGAACACAAGGCAGACCAAACCAAAAATGAAGAAGTCCACGCTTACTTCTAAATAAACAAATGTAATTTCCTAAGACCCTGCGCATTGAGGAATGCATATATGTTTTAAATATATGAAATTATTAAATGAAATCATCATTGCATATGGTCTACGTAGGGTTAAAAATTGGAGGAATATTTCATTTGAAAGTTTTAAAACTTCAATAAAAAAACCAGTGTAAATCTGCAAGAAGACTGTGTAGGATATGGAGGAAAGCCAACACATTCCGATTGCCTACCCTATGCAATGAATGGAGTGTATTGAAAAAGTGTTTTAAACCAATGCAATAAGATTGTGTAGAGTATGGAAGAAGAGCCGACGCAGCATTAAAAGGGGCATCAAAAACTATGTTTCGGTAGATATACATGTCATAGAACCTGGACTGACTATGAAGGAGTCAGACATGCAAATCATAAAAAAAACCATGATGCCACGTAGCATGCAGAGGATTTTTCAAAATCAGTTAAAACTTCATTTTAAATTCTATTGGCAGGAGTAAACAAAGGAATGGAAGGAAGCTTCTTGCGCTAAAATCAAAGGAGGAATTTTGAAAAAGAGTTAAAATAGAATCAAAATACCAAAGAGACCAACATGTCAGACAAGTTAAAATGTTGCATATTGCGCAGACCTCTATGGAGGATAAAAACACAGGCAAGTGCACATTGGATGTTTCCATGCAGCATATGGGTGACTCTCCAAATAGTCAAAGCACCAAGAAAATACTTGCGCAGAATTGGGGGGACATTAAAATGCTTTCATGCCAAAGTAAAAGGCTGCGCAATATGTCAATATGCATTGCAAAATTTATTTGGTAACTTTATGCCAAGGGAAATCCAGGAAAACAAGGGTGGAATGCCAAGTTTAAACCAGATGGGGCTCTGTGGAGTAAGTGGGGGATTGCTAGAAGTTTCAAAACATTCATTAAATACATTGTTGCGCTAGATTTTAAAAAAAAACATTATTGGTTGTGCATTGATTTGGTCTTTGTTTCACTATTAACACTCCAAAGAGAATGGAAGGTTATGATGTAAGGATCAAATTGGTACCCTGGGTAGAAAGATGAAGGAGATTTATAAAACACTTGATGGCAAATCCACCAGAAGTTGTGCAGGTATGCATGGAGAGGCTTAAAACTTAAAAATGAAAAAATTGTTTTATCCCACATTCAGTGGGTGAGAGTTTTCTTTGTTCTTTATATATGTTTTCACTTACATTGCATTGTAAGTAAGAAGCCAAGAGGCCACTTGGCAGATCCCTTGGCTGGAGGTTTTAGTGCGTTGGAGGGCCACATATTTTGGGTGCAAAATCTGAAATGCTTTAAAAACTCAAAGGGGATTAATTCCACATTGACCCCGGAGGAGAAATTTTAGATGTTTATAAGGCAAAAGACAAACATATTGAAATGTGAATCAGAGGAGGAGGCTCTCTTCACACATGCATGTAGGTGACAGGTGGTGCCTCGTGAAATGTGTCAGTGACCGAAATGAGAAACTTTTGCAAATAGGTGGTGTAGATGATGACGAGGATGAAGGGACATGTGGCGATTGGTCATGAAGTCACGAAAGGAAACTGCAGTCATGAGGTAACTGCGGAGATCACATGAATAACCGCCAAGGTAACCGTAGGTGCAGTTGTGAAGTCTAGAGATGCTGGAGATAACGACTGAGATCATGCAACTAACCATCAAGTGAAGTCGCAAAGAGATTGTAGTTAACTGCCAGGGTTTCAAAGATTACGCGATAGTGTAGTGGTGAAGTCGCGAGAGGTTTTCAGGTAACTGCCAGGGCATCTGAGATTGAGCAATTGGAGGCTGGTTAACTGGGTCGCACAGTCGCCAGATGAAAAATGCTAAGTCCTTAACATTCTAAGATTGAGCAACCACTGTTGGATGAAGATCAGATCTAAGGGCCCGCACGCAGTCTCCAAATCTAACCAGGGTTAGTGAATTGATTCAGAGACTTAGAGACTACACTGCTCAGAGTTAATCATAGTTAAGGCATGGTCAAGGCATGGTCAAGTTAAGTTTGTTCAGGGACTTAGAGACTAAAGGTAATCTCCAAGTCTCTAAAGGATACCATGGTTAATAAAATGTCTCAAAGACTTAGAGCCTAAGTAGTCTCCAAGTCTCCCAAAAGAACCAAGGTTAGAAGGTGAGTTTGCATAGCTAGTTAAGATCAACCAGTTAAAGCATGCCATGTGTCAAAAACTAGTGAGTTCTAGGAAAATATGCTTAAAATGAGAGTTTCAAATGCAGAAAAGGGAGAAATCAAATGCACGGGATTAAAAATCAAAATGATTTAAATAAATCATAGTCTGTGCAAATATTGAAAGCAAATAAATTCAGATTTGCATAGAGAATGAGGAAATTGAAAAGATTAAAGTAATGTGAAAGTTTAATATAGTCTTGCATTATAGTTTTGAGAAATATTTATTTGCAAAGCTGAAATATGCATTCACAGAGGATTTCTCAGAAGAATAAGATCAGATTTTCTCTGACAAATGAAGTCAGATTTTGAATAAAATTTGTTAGAGAAGCAGTTGCTGAAGGAAGATCAGATTTCTTGGAGGAGAAGGATAGGTGTCGGTGACTGAAATTGTTTTTCCCATTATCCTATATCTGTCTTTTTCTCCACTATTGTAATGGATGGTGAAGTAAACATTGCAAGGCAGTATTCTGATTTGAGGGTCCTATTTTCTAAGTTTTTTGTCATTCTGGATGTATTGCAGCATAACTATCTTAATAAAATACAATGAAATTTCTTGTTTCATATCTATGATGTGTTTTTGTATTTTTGTCTATGCTCTTGTATGTTTAATCTATAAGGCATTTTGAATGTACTGGTTACAAGGTAACTGTGCGATTATTTGTAAGTTTATTTTAAGGTGGGAGTCAATCTTATGAATAATTCTAGAGGGATAGGTATTAGTGTGATAATTTGATAAATAGGTGTGAGAATGAGAAGGTTATTTTTAAGGCATCTCATCTAAGTTTTATTTGTGTTTCCATTAAGTAATTTATGTGGATGTACATTTATTTGACTCTGTTGCCCAATAGATAAGGCACTGGTCTTTGTTGGTTATGTATTCCTCACAATCACTCATTTAATATCAAATCATTTTCCATTTCCTATTTAAAAGCATGGATGTTCAAAATCTATACCGAATAGTATAGACATTTTTGGTGATTCATTGAAGAACTGAATCCAATAGGTTAGCCTGCCTAATTTTTAAACTTGAAGAGAAGAAGCATTTAATCCTTATTGTGACATTGACCATTTCCTTGGTTCTTAGAATATGTATGCACGTGTGATCCTGTATAAGATTGGTTGAGTCTTGGATTCCCAATTATACAAGTCTAAGAACTATCCACGGTCGCATCTGCATAATGGGGTTTAGCTAGAGAGTGCTTATGTATGCATAGATTGGTTATGTTTTAGGTGCATTGACCTGAGTGTGTGGAGCTCAAAGTAGGAGGATCAAATCCTCATCAATTAGCCTTTTCTTTCCCCTTAGTTAGTAGGAAGAAGAAGATTCATGTGAGTTGGACGAAGATCCCCAAGTCTGGTTTGCATATTCTCTTTTAGAACTGAGGGATACAAGAAAAAATGCTAACATAGCACATGGTCAACTTGCAGTGTAAGAACTTTAGTATTGACTTCATATCCCATAGGAGGGTACCACCTCAATCTAGGCTCAAGAGCTTCAAAGCATACAAATTCAATTTCAACCATAAAATAAATTGTATGCTTGTATTTTTCAACTATCTCTTCAAGAATTCTCTTGCTCTCCTTCATTTCTCTTTGAAATATCTTAAATATACAAAAGAGTTCTCCATATACCCATTTACTATTTTTCCTTCTATAAATTTTGCTTACTTGAATAGTAGTATGTTCATTGTCATTTCATGCCCTAGGATGCATACCAAAAACTTAAGCATTATGTGGAGGAATATGCGTAAGATGAGTGATCCAGACCTGAATGCTTTTGAATTATATTTCTTTATCTCCCTTAGATTCTCCAGCAATTGTAGTTTTAGAACTTTGCATAGATCATATAGAACATTTTTTGTCACCATCTTATATGCCATCATTATAACCCCAATAAAAATAGAGTTTGTTCATATGCTATAATGCAAT
The DNA here is from genome assembly GCA_018584345.1 of Thuja plicata. Lineage (NCBI taxonomy): Eukaryota > Viridiplantae > Streptophyta > Pinopsida > Cupressales > Cupressaceae > Thuja > Thuja plicata. Next base: position 2,240,886 of record MU227366.1, read on the forward strand.
TTATATCCCAAAATAATTCAAACTAACATTACATCCTCTTTAAAGATTTCTATGATCGTCATTTCTCTTTTATCCCACTTCGAGTGCATTAGGATTTCAAATTTCTTCTTTGTGTTTTTCTCCACGGTCGGAACAATGTAATAATTGTTCAATCCAGTAACTTTATGAATAATTTCACTTGTGATCTTGATAGGTTGCTCCCCAATCCAAAGAAATTGATTGTGAATTCTGCTCAACACAATTTTGATGCATTCTTCTTCATCAAACTCATAGAATTTCCTCATTTTCATGATGTTTAGATTTTCCAAATGTGTGAACTCAAGTTTCCATGTTTTATCTTCATTCAACATATCTTTCATCTCCTGAAGAATCTCAACATCTCTAATTGTCTCATACTTGTAGTGTATGTATGCCCTAATGTCTTTGACATGTAAAACATTATGTGGAGTCTGACAGAATGCACCCTCGAGGTCATCCTCCATCGATTTGCATGGATGTTTCTTGAATTTATACCTTGGCCTCTCAGTTACATAGAAAATCCATGGAGGATCCATGATATACAAAGCTCAAAAATAGAATCAAATACCTTTCATGTGGAATTAGGTTAAGCACAACCCATGATCACTGGACTGCCCTAGCTCCTTCACTTGTTTCTCTACTCTATACAAATGGTCATCAAAATGACTAAGATATTTTACTTATAACTCGTAGTATTCAAAACTAACACATTTCCTAATGATATACCATAAATCTCTTATGCTTTAGTATGTTATCAACTTCCAGATGATCATCCAATGAGACATGTGTAACCATGCAATCATATATATAGACTCCAAATACATTACTATGGTTATCCATACACTTGCATCTACTCATTCTACATACAAGGGGCTAGATATTTTACTGTTATGTTTCTCCAAAGCTCCCCCTAAGGTCATGCTAGGACATTTTAGGCTTATGTGGAAATGATAACATCAAGTGAAGAACCAATAGCATCTACTGACTCTCCTTGATCTTGTGGCTCACTCTGATTCTTTTCTTTCCATACCTTATCACTATCCTTGTTTCCTTCCTTTGTAATTTTTTTGTTGAACTCATCTTTATACTCAGCCATACTATTACTAACATCACCAATGTTCCTCTTTATCATTGTAGGTGGTTTCTTATTGCTCGTTGGTCCAGTATATCTGCAAAAAAAATTTGTGTCCTTGATTATTGCATTTATAACATCTAGGTGACGGTCTATTATGATTAACCTACAATCTGCAATTTCTTGCAATGTGCCCAAAGTTTTTACACTTATAACATGTGATCTTAGTTGCTCTTTCCTCACTGATGTAATCTTCCTTCTTTGATGATTGATCGGGTTTTATACATTCTTCATAACTTTAATTCCACATTATTAGCATTAGCCTTATCTACATCTTCAAGTACTGCTTCAATATTTTCCTCCAAAATGCTTGAATCCATTTGAATCTCCCTCAAGTTGGTAGGATTTCTCTCCAAGGGCCACAAGCTCCGATACCAATTGTTAGGATCAAGCATCACTAAGAGGGGGTGAATTAGTGTTGTATCACTTTTAAGTAACTTTAAGCAATTCAAACTTAACCATGAAATTATTGGCAAGTTGACTACCTAAGGATGCATGACTCATTTTGTGTTTTCATCATGGAAACAAAGTCATGTTTAGTTTTTTTCATGAAAGACAAAATGACTAAGTAAGAAAAATAGGGCAGACAAAGATACTCAGTGATTAGCACATCAGCGCATGTGTGAGAGATTGATTCAGCTTATGTGCATTTAGATATAAGTTGTATGACATGTGTACATGCTACATCCAGACACGCATAGTACAGAACTACAGTACGGTAAAGTTACAGGAAGATCAGTAGACCAGCAGTCCAGAAGATAGAGCATGGAAGCCGACTAAGTGTTTTGATCAGTGCGTGTTATTTTATAATGTAATGGCTAAGCGCCTTTTGTTATATGTTTGTAATTATGTAATTATCATTGTAGTAAACACGCATGAAGCTGACTTGTTCGGAAGCATTGTATATTTTGTTTTAGGGTCGGGTAGTGTTTTGTTTTGGGTCACGCCTATTCAGATTTGAATATATAAGTATGTAATGTAAAGATATGATACAAGTGTCAATTATAATGTAAGAGGAAGATACAGAGGGACAATACTATGAAGTCAGTATATGATATAGCTCTTTAAGAGAGTAATAGCATTCACGCATACATGGAACTGATCAGACAACAGTGTCATCATAGTAGTTCATTCTAATATAGTGCATATCATCTTTCAGAAGGTTGTATCCTTCATCTTATTGGGCAGTGAGCCTAGGCATTGAGCCATATACCTTTAATAGGGTTTTGTAAAAGACTCCTAACCGGGTCTGACCTTTAACTAGGTCATTGTACTCGTATTGTAAAGACTGCTTCTAACAGGGCAAAGGAACTCTCACAAGTTCATTATACTTAGTACAATATTTGTGGGTACTAATTCCCACCAGAGTTTTCCTCTGATCAAGGTTTCCCCATAATCATATCATGTGTTATGATTTTTTATGTTAAGCTTCATTCTATGTATGTTTGATTTATGTTTAAGTTACTGAAAAGTAATCAATAGACAAACATTGATTCAC
>MU227366.1:2264275-2286602 GCA_018584345.1 Thuja plicata
CTCCTCACAGGGCATCACTTCAGAAGAGTGAAAACTTGGAAGCATGTTACTGGTGGTTTTTCCCATATTGGGTTTCCACATTAAATACTTGTGTCAACTTGTGTGAATGCTTATGGTTTGCTTTACTGTTATATTTCTACAAGCTTATTTCAATTGATAGTAAACTGCATGATTAAGTTGTTGATTTATGCTACTGTTGCCAAGTAGATCTGAAGTACAGAAAGTTTTATTTGCTACATCTAGACCTGAGGATAACTAATTCACCCCTCCCCTCTCAGTTTTTCTAAATTCATTCTAACACAGGGTATTTGAATCTCTTAACTGGGCAACTCTTTTAACTGCAGTGAAGAGATTTGTGGGTGGAATCCCCACCATGTTTTTTTCCCTCTAACAAGGGTTTCCATGGTAAAATTAGTGGTGTTATTGTATAGTCAAAAAACGGAATCACTTCCATTGTAGATGTGTTTAGCCTTCCGATTAAGTGGTTTGGGGTCATGGAAAGTGCCTTGAATGGGTTCCTGATCTTGACATGGCTTCTCCCTTGTTTTGTCCCTCTTTTCACTCCTGTTTAGCCTGATTTCTGCATTCTAAATTGTAGAATGGTGATTCTGGGCTTCAGGGTCAGGGTCAACCTTTTAGGTCTATGTCAACCTCAACCCTGACCTAGGTCAGGGTCAACCTCAACCATAACCTAGGTCAAGGTCGACCTCGATCTTGACCCAGAGTTCATATCCTGAGGTCTCACAGTTTTTGGAGGTCAGCCTTTGCAAAAAGTATTTCCCACTTCCGGGTCGACTATTTCGGGTTCCAAAGTGTTGATTCCTAAATTATATTTAATATATTTCCTCTCCTAGGGGTAAAGGCTTTAATGAGAATTTAATCCTCCTATGTAGGCCTCCTTAGAAGATTGTGCCCTAATTTCATATGAAAGGGAAGCTTTCTCTCTCATTTTCTCTAACCATCATCAAGCAAACGAAGTCTTCTAATCAAGAATTCTCAAGCTATCTTCAAGTGTCATTCAAGAAAGAAATGAATAAATATTTGAAGCAAGCATTCATCCATCCAAGTATCCATTTTCATGAAGGAGATCCATTGGAGGCCATTGAAGCTGCATAGTGCCATTTTTGGTGATCTCTCCATCCACCTTCTTCCAAGCTTATCCCAAATTCAAGAACCCATTCAAGACTTGGTGTTGGAGATCTACAAGAAAGAGATTGAAGACATCCTACCTTTCTAAATTCCACATTTTGAAGCATACTTGTGGATTCAAGGATTCGAATCTACCACAAGGACTTTTTCAAGCAAGGTGAATTTATGCATTTACTTTGTCCATTTCTACAATTTCAATTACATATATTTGAGTTTAATTCCTAAACTGGGGTTTGACCAAGGCAAACCCCTCCCCCACAACAAACAAACTCCTTTTTCTTGTAGGTACAGGTTTAGAACAGTTGATTTGAGACCAGATCTGGATACCCTTTTCGGCTTTCTTTCAGACGGTGTGAACAGATTTTGTGTCAGACCTATGCAGGTCAGGGTCGACATTATTGGGTCAGGGTTGACATTTGTGGGTCAAGGTTGAGCTTTTACATAAGATGACATCAGAACGGAAAAATATTTGTGGTTTTTGTTCATCTCTGCATTCCGGTTTGAGATCAACTGTCAATTTTTCCAGAATTAGTCTACAGACCTCAGAAAATAGCATTCTTTGATCTACAAAATTTCAAGGTTAGTGCATTTCTCCTATTTCTTCAATTACTATCATATATCATTTCTATACATGTAATTAAAAAAATTTAAGGTATCCCTCTTGTTATTCTCCTTTCCAAATAGTTGATTCATTTGAGCATTAGCCCTTCTCTTGGGTTGATCAACTTGGATCTCCCATTTGTGCATTTGAGGATAAAAGGGAGCATCTTATCTTCTCCTTAATTACAATATACAATCAATCAATCAAATAAATTAAATTAAGGTTAAGGAATTCAATAAAATCTAGGCAATTCAAAGAACAATTTGCACATCAACACATTTCATATTTTCAAACATTACATTTCAAGACAATTAATAATCTATCAAACCCTTCTTTCTTAACACATTATACATTCTTAATAAACATATCTCTATTTTAATCCCCCTTTACATATTCGTAAGATAGGACATCAATTTCTTACCTTACATTTTGGTGACATCTATCTCATATGTTACAGTTATGTTTTATGATTTGTGGTTGATTGAATTACTTTACTTCTATTGCATAGTTACAGTTACTTGTTTGATTTTGTGGAAGTTACTTAAGTGCATAATAAAATCTTTGGTTGAATGAGTATATGTTCTATTTTCATTGACTCACCCCTGTGCCCCTCTCGATGCTTCTATATATCAAAAATATTTTTATTTTCTTCTTTCTCATTTTGCAATTCCTTCTTCAATTTCTCATTATCCTCTCTAAGCCTTTCATTTTCACTTAGAATTTGTTGGTTCCCCCCAGTTGTGTCATGAATGTGCTAATGCATGATAGAATTCTCTTGAGTTATCTTGAATAATTGTTCCTCCATTTCCTTCAATGCATCCTCAACAAATTTCTTGGCATCTTCTGCAATCTTCCTTGCATCTTCAGCTGCTCTTTTTTCCTTCAAGGTCATCACACATCCTGATAGACTGAATTTCAAGCTCTCTTTTCAGATTCACCACTTCTTTTTTAAGTCCCTTGTTCTTATCAATCAAATTTTTTATTTCTTCCTTAGATTATTCAAACACACTACCTTCATATAGTTGATCAATTTAATCATGGCTTTCACATAAATTTTCACTATGTTCTCTCCTTATGGCAAGTGACTTCTTCAGCTTTTCCTACAGCTCATTGATAATCTTGTTTTCATTCTCAAGTTGCTTCTCATACCTATAATTCTCCATGATTTTGGATCTTTTCCTCAAGTTTTTAATATTATCACCAAGAGGACCAATTATCTAATACCAATTGTTAGAATTCTTAGGTACTGAGAGGGGGTTGAATCAATACAAATAGATAATGAACAAATTCAACCACCAATTTGAATAACTGCAATATTATTTTCCAAACCACAAAGCACATAATTGATGTAAGAAAATAAAGAAAATAATATACAGCATCCACAAAATCATCACACATGATACATATAGGTTTGTCATGGAAACCCTTGGTTAGAGGGAGAAAAACATGATGAGGATGACACCCACAAGCTCACTACTTTAGTAAATGATTTTTCCCTATTAAGAGCTACAATTACCCTTTCTAAGGGTTCACCTAGTTAGGAGTGATTATTACCTTGTTGGAAGTACAATCAGATCTATTAAGACCTACCTTGCAAGAGGATTTTAAAACCATGTCTAAGATTTTACCCAGTTAAAATAATTTACAAATAGGAGTTTGTTAGAGTTCACTCTGCTAAGGGATTTGTTTGTTGTAAATGCTAGGGGAAAAAAGAAGAATGATCTGGATGTAGTATTGTTTTCCTATCATATCTAATCTTTTCTTTGCACTCACTAACTTCTCACAGCTCATTCTCTATCAGATCTATGATCACAACCTTAAATAGAACTTATTGAAATCACAAAACCCTTATCGCAACACTAACAACATCAATCATTTTTTATATGAATATCTCCAATTATTACACAACTTGCACTGACATCATACACACCAAAAAATAAAATTAAAATAATTTATTGCATAAGCATCATAATCTGAAATGAAAATCTCAATGTAAAACACATTTTACCATGACCACATCAACCCAAAACAAGAGCTACAAGTTATATCTCCAAGGTAATAAAAAATGTTTTGACTTATCCAATGCATCACCCTAAATCTACCTTATACGTTTGTAGCAATCCCAAAAATTCCAACTGAACATTTTCATAATCTCTATTCCACATCATCATATCACCAAATATCATTGGGCTTACTATACCGCTCACCGATCTAGGATCTACCAACTATTACTCAAGAACATGAGTGCTCTTACCTGTCTCAATGTCTATGGCATAAAAAACTCTCTTACCAATCAACCAAATGAGTTGTGGTTAGAACCACACTGAAACATGAACAATTGGATGTTGTACCTATGACCACTTCTCAGGATTCTACTTCTTCCAAGATCACCACGAAATTTTTTCCTCCCTATCTACCAATCTTCTGGACTTAGTCAATTTCTTACATTACCGATCATGAATCCCTCTTACTGATTGTGTCCTCACTACAACGATTGTATTACTTGATTGTTCTAACTTAGTTTCTATTAATGACAACCAAACAAGTAACTCCTTATGAATGTACCCAAAATTAATCACAATGCTAACAACATTGGAATCAATAAGGTCTTGAATAACATATTTTAAATGGATACACTTTTCAGTATCATAACTAGGTTGATGATGGTATTGACAAACATATTTGTAATAAAAGTGTTTGGGTAATGGTTTAGATGCATTAATAGGATTAATATGAGGGATGCATTAATAGGATTAATATGAGGATAATTTAACACTTTAGAATTATGAGAAGGTGTAAAAATATATGAAATAGGAGCCACACCTTTGGAAGTTGTTTCCACTTTCTCATCAACATTGTTGGATGAATCATTGATCTTAATGAGGTTCTTGGGTTTTTGAAACTTTTTGAAATTGTTGGATGTAGCATCACCCTTATCAACTAGATCCATTGCAGTAATGCTCTAAAACTGAATCATTTGAAGCTAATAATTATGAAGCATTGCACATAATTGAGTAAGATAAGAGAATTCATAAAGTAGAAAATTATCTCTAATGTCTTTTTATAAATTTGCATTGAAAATTTGTTGTATATCAATATTAGGCACATGATAATAAATATGAGCATGCAAATTCTTAAATCTACCAAAAAAATTAGTCACTTTTTTATTAACACCTTGTTTACAATGCCTTAAATCAGTCGACGAGATCTTAGGACCAATGTTGTTTTGAAATTGTTAAATGAAAGTGTTAGAAAGCGTTTGGAAGGAATAAATAGAATAAGGAGGAAAAGAACAATACCGTTACAAGGCTTTGTCTCTAAAGGTAATAGTAAATAACTTAGCCATGAACCTTTGATCATGAGAGAAATCACTACACAAGGTTTGAAATTTTTTAACATGATCCAAAGGATCGCCCTTACCTTTATAATTCTAAAGGTGAGGAATCTCCATGTATTGCGAGATAACGACACAGATGATGTCCAAAGACAAAGGACTAGTAATATCGTAAGTAGGAATATTGTGTTAGTGTTAAGGAACACTAAGAGGGGGTGAATTAGTGTTCTATAAATTTAAAATTTTAACAATTAGAATCCAAGGCCTCTTAAAAAAACTTTTGAACTCACAAGAACTTGCAACAGAAATTATTAATGAACTTGAAAAATAAATATGCAAGAACATAGAGTATTAAGCCATAAAGTTCATATAACACACCATGAAATAAGTATTTTCATTGTGGAAAACTTTTTAGGAAAAAAAACATAGAAGGGATGAAACCCCCAAAGACTAAACCCTGCACAAATAAAGTCTTACAAATAGATATGGGGATTGCACATGTAATCAGGCTCATTGCTTGGAGCTCACTGCTTAATGTAAAATGCCTTGGGCTACAACCCTAAGGAAGACACACTATCTTAAAAAATGATCACTACAATGATCTCATATTTTTTAAATACCAAAATAATATCTTCTAATGTGTGATCATAGTTCCATGTAATCTCAAATGCCCATCTGATCCACAAACCAAAACTGACTACCCTGATACCCTATTTTTTGTGATCAAAATATCAGATCTCTATCAGCTACATCAAATCTTGTCTACCACACTACTCTACTTATTTTTCAACCATCAAAAAATCTTTGATCTCATCCAATAGCCTTAAAAATCCTAATCAATCCATTATATGGGTTCACACAATAGGATTTGATCAAACAAGTTGATTTTCCCTAAAATGTTCTTGGGAAAGGTAAAATGTTTTATCAAGTCAGCTAAATCCTTAATTCATCATTCTTCCCTCTAGTAAAAATCAAAATAGGTGGCTAACTATGTCAGTTATACATTTGAATTACCAAAGTTAGCACCAAGTACAATTTCCAATGTACGCACAATGATTTAACACCATGTCATCCTACAACTATGTTAACTACTAAAAACTACTTTTCAGATCTTCAAAACCTTATCAAATTTTAACATCATACCTTCAAAATATGTGTGAAGCATCTATACACATCCCTTATGCTCCCCCTAGATGCGCTCTATAAAATATTTTATCTGTAGATCTCATCGAACCTTAATGTGTATATTATCATTGTACATTGTTCTTTATCCTAGACTTAGTTAGATCTTCCATTAACTTCTGGTAGGGGCTCCAAATCTGTCCTCCAAATATGTCATGCACATGTATACCATGTCTAATCATCATGTAGTTTCCATCAATGAAAACATTCACTCACAATGTACCTTCTATGCAGTGTCTCTTTCCAATAATCTCCCCCTTTGGCATTGATGGCAACACTTAGCGAAAAATTGACTAAGTTCCCATACATTGAATTGTTGTATAGACTCTGTTCTTCCAAAAATTCTAATAAAAAATGACTCCATTTGAGAAAAAGAAACACATTTTTCACACACTTATAACTCCCCCTTTGACATCAATGGAAAAGGCTTGGCCATTAAATGTCCTATACTAACATTACCACTCCCCCTTAGCCTAAGGCTACCAAAAAATTAAACACATATATATATACATGCCAAAAATTTGTGAAACTTACATTAATTAGAAGATATATGTACATATAGTCTTCAGTAATTGTAGATCTTGATCCCATCCTTTCTTAAAACTATCCAAAAGTGTGATGTGGTCATTGAACAAAAATATTGTAGCTTCTACCACTTGTAAGTTTGTTGGGTCTGATGTTGCAAAAGAAACTTGTGCTTCTTTTACTGCACTTGAAAGTGTTTTAATTTTTAGAGCTAACATACTCCATAATTCACTAACCCTTGATTTCACCTTCTCCTTCTCCAAATTTTGGATCTTGTCAAGTAAAGAGATTACCTGACTCTTATATTCTAATATAGAAGCATTTAGAGAATTAAATAATTGAGCTATCTGCTCCATTTTGTGTTCATTCTCTTGAATCTTCTTCTCTATACCTGCTACAAACTTATTCATTGACAAACGTGACCTATAAACATTCCCACCTTCATTAAGTTTAATTTTCATCTCCTTAATGTGGGTATCCAAAATTGTTCTATTATGTGCAAGTAGCAGCTTCAATTCTTCAAACCTTTTAACATTAGCCTCCCTCTTTTCTTTTACCTCTACAACATGTTCAAGTGATTTGAATTGTGTTTTCACTGCATTAAGTAGGCCTCTGAATTGGATTAATAGAGTTAATGATTCATCTTTGATATAAGTTGGCATCAATTTTTCCAATACTTTTGATGCCTTTTCCATGAGTTTTATGTCTTCAATGTAACTCTTGAGAATCTCCTCCCTGGCTTGAGATTGTGTCACTTTCTCTAGATGATTCTTCTGAATAGGGGATAGAAAAGATAGATCTATTGGCCTCTTTTCCAATTTAGCATCTATCTTGATTGTCTCCTTAGACATGAGCTCTTGTACTACTTGAATAATGTCTCTTTCTCTCTTTTTTCTCAAATGTTCCTTCACTTATTCATTGCTCACCTTTGCCCCCTTGGTTTCCTTAGCTTGTGATCGAAACACTTGGTTTAGATGATATGCCTCTACTAATTCAGTTCTTTCCTTAGCTTTCTCATTTTGTACTACTTGTGATGCATTCACAATTTTTGTTGATTCCTTTTCAATCTTTGTACCTTCCATTATACCTTTTCTCTTGGTATCCACTATATATTATTCAAGTAATGTACCTTGATCAATGATTTTATCACTTACATTTATTTGTACTATCACCATCTTTGGTGCATCCACCACACTTGTACCTGCAAGTTGTTTCAAAACATAAATATTTTGTACATCAACATCATCTTGCATTTCCATGCTTGGTAACTCAATTTTCTTAGATGTACTACCCTTTTGGGAATTATTGAGCACTATTGGATTCTCTTTCTATAATATTTTATTCATTATATTTTTAGTCTCTTTGATTACATCATCTATTTTACCAGCCATCAGCCTATTTTTCCTTCTTTTACTTCTAAAAGATGGCTCTCCCTTTTTCATTAAGTCCTTCATCTCTTCAATTTTTATTACTGGATAAATTTCCATTATTTTTTTCTCTCTTAAATCTCTATCCTTCTTATTATTTGTATTCTTTCTTGAATCTATAATGTCATATAGGGACTTTGGAAGTTCTGATGCAATCTCAATCAAAGCTGTCTTGAACCTATACATATACTTCACAACGGCTTCTCCAGTCACTCTCTTCCCTTCCTCTTATAACTTATTATAAAATTTATTAATTGGCCTTAAGTCACCATTAGAATTAATAGCATTTACCATGTTATTTATATACATTCCTAGCTTATTAGATTAAATCTTCGTTTCTTTACTTACTTGTTCAGTTGCACTGGATGATTTTGACTTTGTATACTTAGGTGACTTAGGCTCCTCTATCACCTTTTGCCTTTTAAGTTTATTTACTGCTACATATAAATTTGTCTTCTCATCATCTTATTAAATTAGGATTTCCTCTTCTTTTGTCTTCTTCTCTTCTTGTTTCTTCTTACTCTCAACTTCCTTTTTTACTACTGGCTTCTATTGCTCCTCTGGATTCTTTCTCTTTGACTCTTTTGTAGTTGGAAACACTTGAGGTTTCAGCATTGTAGAACTTCTTGTCTATTTTCCTAGAGCAAGTGTGGGGATAGATCTTGATTCTCCAACATCAATGGGTTCTTCAACATCAATATCTATTCCAATTCTTTTGATGTGAGAGTTTAAGAATTCCTTCACTTGGGCTACCTTCTTTCTCGCATTTCTGTCTATCTCAGTCTTTTTTAGTTCTGTATGTACTACAATATCCTTCTCATTATATGTACCAAACCTTGGTTTATTCAGATCCTTGGGCTTCCTTAAAAATTCCTTTGCATATAGTTCATTAATTTTTTCATCCACTTCGTATCCCACCGGCATCACCCAAGAAGTTATGGGTTCAACTGCCTCTATTAGGAATTCATCAATGTTTACCATGAAGCATATGTCCTACTTCCATCTTTCAACAACGGATTGGGGAATCCTTTCCCTTTCATGCATTTTCTTCTAAAAATTATTCAAATAACCCCAAAGTGATGTGGCTCTCATCTCATCAGTCATTTAATTCATGATTTCTCTGATTTGAAAAGCTACCAGACCAATTTCAGACCAATTAGTAGGACCTACTCTAAGAAACTCTTGCATAAATTAGAAGAATAAAATGAATATAAGAGTAACAAATTTAAATACATTCTTATTGTCCTTTTTTATATTTTTCATATTTTTTATTAAGTGTCCTCTCAAGACTTCACAAAGATCATAGTCTTTATTCTCCCTTAGCATCTAATATGTTGTGTATATGGTTGTTCCTGAGATTGAATTTTCTCTGCTAGAATGGTAAATCTTGTATCCAATGACCATTGCAAAAAAAATTACATAATCATCTCTTATATTTTTAATACTCATCCCTCTATTGTGAGCTACTGCACCTATGGCATCATGTACTGTGTCATTTTTGAAAATTTTCAATGTTGGAATGCCTCCTATGGACCACAAAAATGTAACTTTCACAGTTAATTCCGTTGTAATCTTCATGGGTTGGTTGAACCACATGAATTAAATGAATCCTTCTCAATATATACCTTATCTACTCTTCCTCAACAACAACTAGAAATAATGTGAACTACACATACTTTCTCTCTTCTAGGGCACAAAATTCTAGTTTAACTCCTCCATCATCTTCCAAAAGTTTGGTGAGATATAATTCCTTGATTGGATTTGTTCCCAAATCCTCTAAATTATAATTCACATATGCCCTCACATCTTCAACATGTAAAAATCCATAGGGAACATCAGGCAATGTTGTCTTAGGGTTGACCTCCATGGATTTATATGGATTATTTTTAAATTTGCGGTAAGGTATTTTTGTTATATCGATAATAACTAGTTTGTCCATCCTTTTAAGCTTGAATTCACTGAATTGAAAGAGATTTGCGCAAGTAAAATGCCTATTTTTCAGAACTAGGGTTTCCTTGCAAATGGTTGACAAATCCTTCTGATCGCCTTTGTATTCACTATGATTCGCCTCTTCTCTTCTTCTCTTGAATGCTTTGGGACAAATGAAGGTTGACTTTTCCCTTTTGTATGCACTTTTTCTAATTTATGGGTGGAATAAATGTGTTGTACCCTTATTTCATGCTTAAATACTAATTCATTGTCTGATACCTTATATTTTTTGTACACCCTTAAAACTTGTTGAATTCCTCTGGTGAAGTTTGCAAAAATTCTTCCCTAGCCTTCTCTAACGTCTCCACTCTTGAAAATATCAAGCACTAACTCCTTCAGGGGGTTTTAATCAATTTAGAAATTATGCTCCCCCTAGGCTCAAGGCTTGTCTTAAATTCCTAATGGAATTGGTAGCCTCCAATTCTCCAGATGATTCATTCAGACTCTTCTTGATCCATGTTTTTTTCATATGATTGTGCACCTCTTCAACTGATACTTTAGCCTTCCCTTTATCCCATTTCTTTGCATTTCACTATCCTTTCCTGTCTTCGTTCATTTCACTTCTTTTGTATACAATCCTAGATCGACAATCCTTTGCAAAGTGTATAGATTTGTTGTACCTATAGAAAACAATATTTCTTTGACCATTTTTGTTCATCATTTATCTTTTATTTTTTGTGCACTGATTGGTAATGTGTCCAAATAGATTACATGCATAACACTTTATATTACCTAGGTTGGAAGACAAGTTCTTTAAAACACTCCTACAATGACCATGTTTTTTGCATTTGAAACATTGACCAATAATGTAACACCCAACCATCTGCTACCATTTATGTTTATGATGTTATTATCTTCATAAATTTACTGAGAATACTGACACTACATCTATATGCACTAGGATCATTTGTATGTTTTACATTTATGTTTGGTGTGTTTGATATGGTATGGGACAAATTCATAGTTTCTTTCTTGGAAGATCCACATGATGCACCGATCCCAACCATTGTCTATTATATTATATCTATGTACATGCATGGCTTTGTGATGCAGGTTTGCAGGTATTAGGCACCATCTTCCCTAAATTGGAAGGAGTGAGTGCGCCTTATCACAATATCTCAATGGTAAGGGAGAGACAGATAGGTCCAAATCCCAACCTAAGCCATTTATTTTCCTAAAATAGTGGGCAAGTATTTGATTGACTACCTATCCGAATTCGTCAAGGTGACATGAATTTGTGAGCTTTTCCTTTGAGTTTTTTTTTGCAGTTTTGGTTTTAATTGGTTTTTCCTTCGTGATTGCTTGTCATGTGGTTTAATGTGATTTTTGTGTTAAAATGCATTAAATATTTAATTAAGATTAATTAAATTTTAATTAATTAAACCCTATTAAATAGCAAAATATTAAATATGAGGGTATTTAATTGATGAGAATTAATTAAATACTTATGTTTATTTAAAGACTTAATTAAAAAGACTAATTATGAACGTTGGAGATTTAATTAAATATTAAATCCAAATTGAGAATTAAATGCATATTAATATATTGATATTTAAAATATCTAGTTGCATAATATTAGTATGTTATAAATATTAATAATTAATTAAAATAATATTATGCAATTTAATTGTACATTCAATTTAATAAATTGAAATATAAAGTCTAAGTTAAAAGTTGAGTGAATTGCATGAAGTAGGAATTATAAATTAAAAATATTTCTTTTACTCAATTTTAAGTTGAGTTCTTATTTTGGAAGTTGAGGTCTAATTTCTGTGATTTGGAGTTACATTCTTTCAACCATGATTTCTGGATTTTCTTTATTAGAGTCTTTTTGTTCATTTTTGGGGACACAGTTGAAGAATTTACTGGAAGCTTGGGATTTTCAAAGTTTTGGATTTGGTTTTCATGCTTGCATATTTATGTTGTGTGATTGTTGGGAATCTTCAAAGATTGTGATTTTGATAATTAGGATTTATTTTGAAAACCTTAAAGAAAGATTGATAAAGTTATCTTCCTATATATGGTTGTATTTTTGCATGTTTGAGGTTGGGATATTTTCCAGATAAAGGCATCCCATTGTTTGATAAAATTTTAGAGAAGGAAATTGGTTTAGGGTTTTGAGAATTTAGAAATAGAAAACCTATATCTTTATATAAAATTTTGCGTGTCCTCGTTGTAAGAATGTGTATTTTTTATATTTTTTATATTTTTTATATTTATATATGTATATGTATATATATATATATATACAATTGTGGGAAAATAAAATAAATTAATAAAAGAAAAAAAGATTTCATTTTTATAGTATTTATTTAAAAAAATACATATATATACTTTCATACCTTACTGGAGAAAATTTACTATTAAAAAAAATACAGTAAATATTAGAGAGGCTAGCGAGACACCCTCACCACCCCCATGGTCACTACCATTTGCAACATGTTGTGGCTTGCAGCTCTGCGGTAACCACAACAAGTTGTAGATGCAGCCCTGTTGTGGGCCACGAGCTACAAAGGCAGTCACGTGGGAGGGATGGGGCCCCACGCACCCACTTTATTATATATAATTTTTAAAATTTTAAAATTTAAAATTAAATTAAATTTTTCAATTAATAATTATTAATATTATAATTATTAATTAATAGTTATATGAATCATATATATATATATATATATATATATATATATATATATATATATATATATATATATATATTTTTGTGNTATATATATATATATATAGTTTTGTGAAATATGTAAGTAATACTATTGAATATAATTAATTTAATTTATTTATTTTCTAGAGAGTATGAATTTTTCTTTATATGGAGATTTAAAATTTAGTTATAATTCAGTTGACCTAATTGTTTTCAGATAACAATTAATTAGATTACACATTCATCTACATTGTTTAAATCATTAACGCGACATAATTGAATTTACTAAGACATTAATATATCTCATATGCGGGTTTTAAGCTATCTACTTTGTTTTAGTTTTGTATCTACATTGGCAGAATATTGCCTTAGGTGGATTTTAACTTCACACTTGATTTATTTTTATGGATTTTTACTTGGTCTTTAATTGGGAAATTTCATTACCATTCTTATGTCATGGTTGAGTCCTGAGTCGTTAGGTGCATTTGTGAGTTCTGTCATGTTTTCTTTAAGTCTCGGTCATTATGTTATTTGATCATAGAAGGTGTCGACCATCACTGTGTTGAGATTATACTTGGTCACCTTGTTCCTTCTATTGTGTTTGTTTTATGATCTAAATGTTGGCTTTGGAATATATTTAACTCCATGTTTGGAGAGAGGTGCTATGTTATGATACTACATTGATTTGGTATTTGTTTTATTGAGATGTCTAGTATAAGATGGAGAGTTTGGATCCTTGTATAGGATGAATTATTCTTTGCTATGTTACAGCATTTGCATTGGTTATTTTCATGACTTGATAATTTATGAGAAGTCTTTTATGGATTTGGTTTTGTCTTCTCTTTGTTTCTTTTGTTGGGAGCATTAGCATAGGTTATCTAGGAGCATAGAAGGGAAGCGGCTTGCAATAGGGGCCAGGGCCCTAAGAGGCTACTAGGGTAATGTTAGGATTAATTAATACTGAGAGGGGGGTGAATCAATATTACAACACTTAGAACTTAAACCTAATAAATTCCAACTTAACTAGATAAATATTGAAATGAAAAGAACATAAACATAAAACACACAACTCATAACACCATGAATTTCTTGTCAAGGAAACCCCGGCCAAGGGAAAACCCCAGTTGGGATGGTACCCAAGAATATGTACTAAAAGTATTATGTCCTTTTTAGGAGATGATTACATTTCCTTGTTAGAGGATTAAAAAACCATGTTAAAGATATACTGAGCTCATTGCTCATACAATCAAAAATATGGTTTTGTTACAATGATTTATCATAAATGAACAATACAAGCATCTGTTATGCTTAGGTAGTTCTAGTTTTATCTTGCATCACCATCTATCTAATTATGACATCACAATGCATTCATTTGTTCGCATCCATTCATTCCATCCCATACAAACTTCGCTTCTCAAAAATATCTTCCTATATATACATCATTATATGTCCAGTCAGCTTCTAATGCATCGCAAAATAGAGTTAATACTTAGGAAAAAAGTAAATACCAAGTCGGTGATCATACACTATCAAAACATAGGTAGTCCTTAATCTAAATCCAACATAGCATGTTTGGATTCCACATTATACTCCCTCAATCATCGTAACCTTTCATCTGTCATGTATCATTGATACTCTGTCTTCGCATGTCTTCAACATCCTATAACTTACTGAGATCAACACCAAATCAAAAGAAATGTTAATTAAATTTCATATACATCCCCAAATAGCTTCTCCTAAGCTCATGTGTCTTCATTCACCATATACTGTGTTCGCTGACTAAAATTGTACTTCTATACTCTATAATTCTACTTTTTGGACTTAGTCAGTTTTCAAGCTATAATTCCAAAACTATGTTTTACATGAAGAGTTCATCCATACCAAATGTGTTTCCATAAATTAAAACCCTAAAGTGTTCTAGAACACTCCTGAATGAACAACTTTCCAACAATCTCTCTCTTTGGCATTGATGGCAACACTTAGCGAAAAATGACTAAGTGTCAATACAAAAAAAATATACATTTCACTTCTATAACTCCTTTACATATTACTCTATCTCTTATCTGTACATTTTTCATATCTTCTCTTCTCCCCCTTTGACATCAATGGCAAAGGTATAAAAAATGTAGAATACCAAAATTGCTAACCAAAAATTTTATACCATCTTTTTTACATCTTGGAAGGAACTTTCCAAGATCTTCGCTTCCTCTAACCAAGTCGTGACCAGTATCTGACTCACATGAATTAGTCTATTCAGTGAAAAAGAGGATGTCTTCATTGCCTTTAGCTTGGTAGGCATGTATCCAGTGAGGGCCTACTCTATTTTCTCCATGTCTGAAAGGTGGATCTCAAGAATTGATAACTTAGGAGTAATTAAACTCTTCAACATACCAAATCTTCCCACAACTCTGTTAGGAATAACAGTCCACAAGACAACTAAGAGAGGGGGTGAATCAGTTGTGATATAGATTATTAAAATTTAACTTTATAAATCAAATATGCAAATGTAAATAATAACACAGTAATAGCCAACACCGTAACACAATATTTTTTGTCAAGGAAACCCTGTTAAAGGTAAAACCCCGGTGGGAATTAACACCCACAAATAATGTACTGAGAGTATAGTATCCATGTTAAAAGATATTAGCCCTGTTAGGAGCTTGTTACAACATTATAGTATACAGTCCCTGTTAGGAGACAAACCCTGTTAGGAGTCAAAGGAAATAGTAGGCTCACTACCAAGGCACACTGTCCAAAGAAGGTTAAAGCCACCCTCAAGGATTTACAATCCACACAAGTGTATAAAGAAAATACACAATTAGAGAACTGTCTGCCAGCAATTGTCTTTGCTTGATTAGTTCCAATGAAGTATCAACTCTACTTGCATCCAGCAGTCAACAAGCTTCACAGCTTCCATACATGCCTTCTCATGTGTTCTCTATCACACTTCTCCACAATAATTTATCTTTCATATATACCCTTACACAATAACTTATTAGGTCAGCTAGTTAATCTTTCCTAATACATAATTAATTAGGTCGGCCAATTAAGGCTTTCCATCATACAGCTAAGATACACCAAGTATCTAAGACAAGTATACAACATTTATAATTCATTACATATACTTCCAAATCTGCAATTCATGCTCACAATTAATTTCACATGCTACATGTCTGAAATTGGCCAAGAAATAGGTCTTCTTCAGAACACACACCAAAACTAACGTCATCAGTATTCAATCAACAATCAAAGTCAACCCATTATTCTAACATATGTTGGTTGTTCATCCGTAATCTCACAAGTTCTGAAATATCTTTGCCAGAAAGATATACCCAAAACACAAAGACCTGCTCTGTCTAGAATCACAATTGCAGTCTAGAAAACCGGTCTTCACCAAATGAAATGTAATTTCCACATAATGTAACATAAAGTCAAGAAAACTTAGGAATAAGGTCGGAACACATCCTTCTACATAAATCCAACTTCGATCATTCTAAATCATCCGTACAGTGTCTGTACACTCGTTCTAGTTAAGTAGCCAATCTATCTTCTCCATAGAAATATATGTTGACATCAGTGACAAAACATGAATATCAACAACATGATCAGTAACCAAAAATAATATCATCCAACAATCTCCCCCTTTGGCATTTATGGAAACATATGGGAAAATCCATATTCATCAACCCAAAAGTACTCTCTCTCAATACAATCTTCTCAATATCCTCAACATAAATCTCCCCAAAACAGTAGGGATTTTCTCATATATTCCTTCCCCCTTTGGTAGCAATGGCAAAGGGTGCCATAATTCACTTGTAGTCTTTTGTATTATGTAGCTTTTTCAAATCTTAATGTCCAATCAGCTAGGTGCAAGATCACCTAAATGTAGTCCAGTATTTTTCTGTGATCACTCCCCCTAAGGAGTAGATCCACACATCAAGTCCAAAGAATAATACAGCTCTGAGATCCACTAGACTGATGCACATCTGCATCATTTAGTTTTTACTGGGAGGGGCCATCACCCCAAGCATGCCTCTGAGATATTCAAAAGCATCTTTTGGTAAAGGTTTGGTAAATACATCTGCTATATGTTCCTCTATGCTAATATACTCCAGTTTAATCTCTCTATCTGCTACCTTCTCTCTCAATAAATGGTACTTGATGGAAATATGTTTAGTCTTTGAATGAATTATAGGATTCTTTGACATATTCACTATGCTTGTGTTATCACAATGGATAACCACTAATTCTTTGAAAATTATTCCGATGTCCTTCAGCATTTGTATCATCCAAACAACTTGTTTACAGTTTATTGCAGCAGCAACATACTCTTACTTAGCAGTAGATTGAGCAATACAGTTCTGCTTCTTTCTCAACCAAGAAACCAACCTCTTTTGAAGGAAAAATTCTCCACCACTTGTGCTCTTCCTATCATCTACATTACCTTCCCAATTAGCATCAGTAAAAGCCTGCAATGTAAAATTATCAGATTTTTCATACCATAATCCATACTCTACTGTTCCTTCCAAATATCTGAAAATTATTTTCACAACAGAAAAATGTGTCTCTTTAGGATCTGCCTAATATCTAGCCACAATTCCAACTACATTGGTAACATCTGGTCTAGTGTGTGTCAAATATTGTAGACCTCCAATCATTGATCTATACTTAGTCTGACCAACACTTTGAGTCTCATCACTTTTAGTTAGTTTGTTCCCTGTCATCATGGGTGGACCAATAGGTTTACAATCTTCCATTCCAAATTTCTTCAACATTTCCTTAAGGTACTTGGTCTGAGATATAAATATGCCATTCTTACTCTGATTAATCTGCAAACCAAGAAAAAATTTCATCTCACCAATCATTAACATCTCAAACTCATTCTCCATTTCTTTAGCAAACTTCTTACTTATTTTATCATTGCCTCCAAAAAATATATCATCAACAAAAAATTCTATAATTAAGATTCCATCTTCATCAGTTCTTAAATACAAATTATTGTCTGCATTACCTTTTTGAAACCAAGATGAAGTAGATGTTTATCCAGTCTTGCATACCATGCCCTCGATGCTTGTTTCAGTCCATACAGTGCCTTCTTCAGTCTGCAAACCATGTTTTCATCATCTGTCAAAGGAAAACCATTAGGTTGCTCAATGTACACTTCTTCTTCTAGATCACCATTCAAGAATGTTGATTTCACATCCATCTAATACACTTTGAGTTCTTTATGTGCAGCATAAGCAAGGAATATTCTCACAACTTTTGGTCTAGCAATAGGTGCAAATGTTCCTTCATAGTATATGCCTTCTTGTTGTGAGTAGCCTTTACATTCTAGTCTATCAGTGTTTCTTACTGTAGACACCTAAAAATTACCAGGTGTATCTCAAGCATTCCAAACTATAAATCTCAGCCAAATGCCTTAAAATGTCATCTCAATGTAAATCAAATGGATCAAATCAAATGAACAAAATTCAAATCAAATTAAAAAGATCAAATAATCATGAAATCAAATAATTAAATTCAAGCCTAAAGGGACTAATCAAATTATGCAATTGATTTTTCAATTGTATAGTTCAAATCAAAAGGATCAAATCCAACCCAATCACCCTTCCATGGCTAATTTAATTAAATGATGGAGTTATTTAATTCCTAATATCTTTGAGACAACCAACCAACTTTCCCTCCATTTGAAAACACCTCAAAGCTTTTGAATTAACCAAACTTTGATCATGATTAACTCGCTCTACCCCCTACCCTTGGGAAAATGCTATAAATATAAGCCATTTCCTTTGTGTTTGGGATCCAAGAATTTTAAGTGCAAAAGCATCCTTATTATAGGCACATTAAGAGCATATGAGGAGCATTTGAGAGATTTTGAGAGATTTTAGTATTTGCATAGCATTTTAGCATATCATGTTTAGGAGCATTTGTTGTTTCCTAACATAATCTTGGAGCATTTTTTAGCATTTTGAGCATTCTAGCTAGATTTGAGCATTCATTTTTCATACATATCTCATTCTAGGATTTTCCTTGAGAGAGATTAAGCCTGAGAGATCTCTTAACAAAGGTTGGATAGAGAACCATGAGATGATATAGATTGTTTAGCTTCAATTCTTAGATTAACTTGTTTTATCTTTCCATAGAATTGTTATTTTCAATCTTAATTTCATGAAGGTGTATTTTCTTACACACATAATGGAACCCACCATGGGGCTCTAAGCCTCTTTACTAACATTTTTATCCTAAGATTTGGTGTGTTTGCTTTGTTTTTGGTGTTTTTCTTGCAAAAAATAGGAGAAGAGCCGCGTATGCGATGCGAAGAACCTCTTATGAACACAAAAATGTCGCCTACGGAGCCTGATTCATCTCCGTCTTTCATTCTGTTGCCACATTGCAGATAAAGTGGGCCACCTATTAGATAAATTGTGTTTCCTGTTAGATAAAGTGCACTGCCTGTAGTTTTTCAACAGCCATCTATCAGCAATCACTGGCTGCATTTTATACTTTCTGCACCGCCTGCTCATTTTAATTAGCCGCCTGTGATTTTTAAAGAGCCACGTGTTAAGATTTCAAAGCTGCCTATAATGTTGTAATTTATGCTTATGAACTTTTGATAGCCGTTGTTTAGTTATTAAATATCGCGGAATATTTTTTGCATTAAATAAGATTTTGGTTAATTTTGTCACTGTTGTAATTCTCTATGTTTTCTTGTCCTGTAGATGAAAAATCACCCCAAAGTGCAGAAACCAGAAAAGCAGATCTCAAAGCCTAGCAAGGAGTTAAGAATCAAAACCAAGAATGATAAGGAAATACATACAGCCAATTTATTGGAGAATTTATTTGAGGAAGAACATTTGTATGATCATTAACTTAAGGTGTTCTTTGCTTATAAATAAAAATTTCCTACTCTCTAATTGATTTTGAATGCTTACTTCTTTAAAGCTTCATTTGATAAATTTTTTATTTTAAAAGAGCTTTTAGGAGATATTTTTTGTCATTTGAGATTTCAAGTTTCCTTCACTTTGCTTTGCTTTGTGTTGACTAACTTGTTGGAGGAGATGGAGTGGAAATGATCGCCACTAGGTGAGTAAAAACAAGCCAAAATACTCAAAAATGTGCCTAGCCTTTGCTAGCTTCGAAATCAGGTACTTATCTTATCAAACTTGCATTGATCAAATTGTGGCTTTCTTTTAAATCTAGCATAAGTAGAAAATCCTTTATTTTGTCCAAATTGAACAAGCATTAGGCATATGCTCTTCACTTTTCAAAGTGAATCAAAAAGGCAAACGTGCAAAGTCAATTTGGTAGAAAGACAAGGATAAGGAATTGAACCACACATTTCAATTTTAAGAACCTCCTTGTTAAGGGGTTGAAAATGAACAAATATGTTTGAAGTGTTTGGAACAAAAGGAAAACAATAGGGATATGCTCTTCATTCTTTGAGTGAATCAGATTCCCAAACTTGTTGGACCAAGTTCATTTCTTGCTTTTCATGAACATGCTAGCTAATTAGAGCTTTAAAGGGCCTGCCTCCCAAGAATTGCCTTACGAGGATGGTGAGAGGGAACGAACCAAAGTGGGAGATATTTTCTTTTACCGCAATATCGTCCGACCCACTATAAATAATGCACTTTTCCTTAATCAGGAAGTGACTAAAACTTGTGCAATCCATCCTCACTTTCTCTAATAGTCCTTCGAGATTGCACAAAATCATACTTTTGTGCGTGTGGGAAGCCCTCAAAGGGGTAAAGGATCTTGTCAGGGTTTAAACCAGAATAGTTTTGAGACCTAATAAAATAGTAGACCTACCTTTGTAGAGCCATGATTAAAAGCCAAATTTATTGATGCTAAGGTAGATTGCTTGGAAGACATTCTTGTGCAAACCTGTTAAAACATCCGAGAACATACACTTTTAGTGTGGTTTTTAGGGATATGATGCAAACTTTATGTGTGTGTCGAGTTTGTACTTCATTTTCATGCAAGAATATTTTTTGATAAATCTGATCAAAGACATTAAACTTTTAAACCCAGAAAATACCAATAAAATTGATAAAATCAACTTTATTTAGTAAAGCGCCACATACCATCATTTTAGAGCCACCTACAAACAAACCTGGGCTGCTTGTCAAATTTAAAATGCCGCTTAGTAACATCAAACAAATGCATATTAACTGGAAAGAGTCACGTAAAGATATTTTCAAAACTGCCTGCCAACAGAAAAACATCGCTGCCAAATGCAGAGCGCCGCGTAAAGGTTTCCAATGACCGTGTGCTAAGAGTTAAAGGCCACCTACACATAGGTAAGAGCCACCTGGAATTTTTAAAAGGAAAATAGTGGGTATCTGCCAAAGGATTGAAAAAAAGAAAATATAATTTTTGGATACCTGTTTGGACGTTCTACCACCGTGAATACCTAACTTGATTAGAATCTTCCATTATTGAGGATTTTGCAAATTTGTTCACAAATTGGTCGTTTAAGCAAGTTCAAAACCCGAGATCTACTTTCAGCATATGTTAATGCCGATTTTTACTCGATCCCATTACTGTTGGAATAATGATCTATTTGTCATCAGTGAATGCACTTAGTGAAAACACTTATTCAATTTTGAATGCTTACCGAGCTCATCACTCAGTCCACAGTCTATACCGAGCATTCAGTAAAGCTTATAGATCAAACAGTTCAAATCGAGCAGTAAGGCAGTCACCGAGTATATGAGAAGAATAGTAGTTAACGAGCAGACGGTAGTCACCGAGCTTCACTTTAACTACCGAGTCATCAGCTGAAGTCAGTTACTACCGAGTCATCAGTGGTTACCGAGTGACACTATATCTACCGAGTCACCACAACTACCGAGTTCCAAGCTACACTTCGGGACTAGTATGGACCGAGCTTCTACTCTTACCGAGAGCATGACGATGCCAAGTATTGTAGTGGATGCCGAGTATTAGAAGATCACCGAGCCAGCTTGAGGAACCGAGCTTCTACTGACTCAGTAATATTTTGTTCACCTGTGTAAGGCCGACTTAAGAATGAGTTTATGTTATTAATTTGTATGAGGCCGACCTTATGAATTGTAAATTGTAATTATGGATGGTATATATATGTAATGTATTATACCATCTGATGAATGGAATTATGTAAGATGTATGGATATGCGAAATTAAAGCAGAGCAGAGCAAAGACTGCAATAAGGCAGCAGAACAGAGCATTTTCGCAGAATCAGTAAAGGAGCAGAATTGACATATCTATCTCAGAAGGAGATTAGTACACAAAGGATCTTATCAGAAATAAAGTTGTAAGTCAAGATCTACTATTTCATCCTAACATTTGAATCATTTTGTAAATCCTTTAACCGGGTAGACTTAACAGTCTTTTGTAAATCTCCTAACAGAGTGCATACTTCATTGTATGTTTGTAAATCCTCTAACAAGGTGGACCTAGCAGTCCAAATTGCTTCTAACAG
>MU227366.1:2315169-2331076 GCA_018584345.1 Thuja plicata
GGCTAGATCAGGTCTAGTTTTGAAGATATTGAAAATTTTCGGTATTGAAAACAGGGTACAGAAACTTCAAGCTCAGTTTTGAAGGCTTTAGAGGCCCCGGATGAGGTTGAAACTTGGGCTCGATGATACTTGCATAATCGAGCCATTGTAGAGCGCTTCGTGGCATTTCCGAAATGGGGTTATAATAGTCAATCGAGTCAACTGGTGATGACTTATGGTCTCCGGAAGTTGGGTCACCTGAAATGGCATAAAATAATTTTCCTTCAAAATTTTCGGGTTTCAAAAGTTATTTTTTAGCCGACTTTGATGTACTAAATTGAAAAATAAAATAATTCTAAGTTTGGTCGGCCCTAAGGGCTAAATTTCTGGAACCTTCTCGGGCGGTGGAAATTGCCTATATAAAGAAGGCCCGTAGTGTTGTTTTAGGCAATTCAGGACAGTTCTGGGTAGATCTGGGTAATAATTCAAGGCTTTGTCCTGCAGAATATTGTAAGGGGAATGCCCATGTGGCTTTGCATATTGTAATTCTGAAAGTTTGTAATTCTGCATTTGTGGAGATAATAAGAAGTCCATTTTCTATTCTTGCAAATTGTTGTTGCTTCTCTGTTTCTGTTATGTTTTTGTGGTATTAAGGGGAGCACCCTTCATCAAGGTCTCACAACTATTCATTAACTTGTCCAGAGTCTGTCTATCCTTTTCTATTATATCCTCAATGTTCTTAAGATGTCTGATAGGATTTATATAGTAACATGTATAACTTTCTACCATGCGACACACATCTCTTTTCCTTGGATATAGTTTTGCTCGGTATGCCTAAGTCCCAATAAATAGGCTTGCATACTTCCTCCAACTTCTTCGCAAGATACTTCTTCTCTGCCTTCTCTTTAGTGATCTTATCTAATGCTCATAATGGTTGTCAAAATCATCTAATACTTGTTCAAATTCTCTGCATTTTCATTTGATTTGAAAGAAAGAGGTATAGGTAGGAGTTTGTTGACAGTATCAATTTCTATTTTCATCACCCTTGACTTCTTCTCACCTTTCTGCTCAGATATCTCCTTCTCTTTTGAAAATTTTATGAAGGGTAGCTTCATCAACTCATCCTAATCCATACTTTCAACATTAGTGCTCAGATTTCTATCTCCACTTGCCAACAATAAAGATGAAGAAATAGATGCATGAGTTTCTTGTTTCACTTCAACTTTATTTACTGCTTCCTTCGCTACTTCAACTTTGCTCGCTTTGTTCTCTTCTTTCTCTACAACTGTTAGATCAATGCTTCCTCCATCAATGTCAGTACTCTTCTCAAAAGGATCACTAGCATCCTGGGAAGTGTCCAAAGACACATGCACACTAGAAACAAAGAAATCTGGTTTCTTTACAGTACTGACAAATTGGCTATTGTCTTCATCCTTTGATGTATCAAGGTTTACATCAGCTATTCTTGATGACTCACCTTTTAGAATTTTAGGCTTAGTAGCTTTGGGAGGTGAGGACTTCTTAGGTTCAGTTCCCATAAAAACCTTATCAACTACCTTTTATGTTTCCTCAATAACTTCATCATACTTTCTCCTCATTATCTTCACCAACCCTGACTTGGTTCTCAACAAAGGTTTCAGATCATTTAATATCTTTTCCATTTCCTTGACAGAAACAATAGGTAACATATCTTCAAATTCTTGTACTTTTATTGCTTCATCTTCTATTTGTGCTAACTATTTCCTTATTTCTAATTTCTCTTAAAGTTCCTCTGGTATATTTTCTTCAATTTCTAACAAGTTCTTCTTAAAAGCAAGCAAATTATTTATGACCATGTCCTCAATCAAAATTTTATTAGATGCATCATACCTCTCATAGTATCTAATCAATGAGATAAGCTTTCCCTTCTCGATTATCCTATTTTCTAGTATATTTATGTCAAGCTTCTAGAGTTGTTTTATGTTTGGGTTCTTCTCTTCAAATTTCTTCTCTTATCCCTTCTTCTCTTCAAATTTCTTCTCTTATCCCTTCTTCTCTTCAAATTTCTTCTCTTATCCCTTCTTCTTTTAAAATTTTTTCCTTTGTCTCTTTGGAAGAGAATCTTGTTTGGTGGACCTTATGTTCGTTCTAGGAAATTCCATGAGTTTCTCTTCCTACGATGTTCTCTTTGGTTGAGTAGGAGTGGTTTTTGGTACATCAATCATAGTAGGAGGTGGAATGATAACCTTCTCAACTTATGGAGGTGGAAGGGTTGTAGGAGAAGGGATCGCTAATCTAGAAGCACTTTTTGTCATCTTCTTTCTTACCTCTTTCATCTCCTCCTTTGTTATACCAACCTTGGTTGCTAGATCATCTACCACATTTTCTACTTTTCTCTTACGTGCATCTCGAGTCTGTTCTTCCCTTATCTTCGCAGAGTTCTCTTCATAGGTCCCCCATCTTTCTTTGGGATGATCAATTTCTAAGGATAGAATATGTTCTACTTGCATGGTCAAGACCTTAGAGCTGACTTCATATCCCAGAGGATAACACCACTTCATCCTAGGTTACACTGCCTCAAAGTAAACACAATTAGTTTCAACCATGAAATATACTGTATCCTTGTATTTTTTACCAATGCCTCAGGGATCCTCATTCTTTCCTTCATCTATCTCTGCAAGATTTTGATCATCCCAAATAATTTACCATCAACCCATATACTATTCTATCTTTTATAGATCTGTGTGATCTGGATTCTAGTGGGTTTGTTGTCCTTCCAAGCTCTAGGGTGCATACTAGGAAAACTATGTACAATATGAATATACATGTGTATCAATAGAGACCCAAATCTAACTTCCTTTGACTTATCCTTCTTAATTTTCTTCACATTCTCAAGGAACTATTGTGCAAGTATTTCACGAAGGTTATACTTAACATTTTCCTTCACCATTATATATACCATCATAATCACTCATGCGGATGCCGAGTTAGGTCTGTTGCTATAATGTAGTTTGTATACAAGAATAATTGAAACCAATCTGACATATTGCTAAAATATGTCATTAATGGTCATTGCTCTCTTATCCCATCGCAAATGCATTAGGGTTTCCACCTATTTCTTTGTGCTCTTCTTCGTAATAGGGATAACACCAGTGTTATCCAAACCTGTTATACCATGAATTAATTCACTTGAAATATTCATTGGCTGATCTCCAAGCCAAATGAACTGGTTGTGAAATCTTCTTAGAATGATGTTAATCCATTCCTCTTTGTCAAATTTGTAGAGTTCAACCATTCGCATTATACTAAGGTTCTCAAGATGAGCGAACTCGTATTTCATCTTACCATCTTCTCCAATCATGTCCTTCATCTCTTTATAGATCTCAAAGTCTCCCAGAGACTCATACTTATAGTGAATTTAGGCCCTAATGTCTTTGACATGTAGAACTTTGAAGGGTTTTTGGGAAAATACATCTTCAGGATCATCTTCAATTGATTTGAATAGAAGTTTCTTGAATTTTTACCTAGTCCTTTCGGCGACATCAAAAATCAAAGGAGTATCCATAACCAAAGCTTTGCAAATGATCTAAATACCTTCTATCTGCTGATTCTATGAATTTTAGCTTCAATCAATCTTTCAGCAACCTTTCTTCTTTTCTTTTATCAACTCAAATCCCTATTCTCCTTGGGCTTTGTTCTTCAAATGATGTTTAGAAAAATTATTTTCATTGACCTTATACTTTTTTGTGTAAGGAAATGACAAAGTTCCCAATAAACTCATCTTAGCACATAATCTAATTGATTAACAATTTGGCGATCACAAGATATAGGTTGTAAAGTTATGCAATCACATATATAGGTTCCATAATATCTCCACATACTCTCCCTAATCTTGCAAGAGCTTACTCCTAAAAATCAAGGGCTGGATAAATTTTTGATGTTTCTTTCCAAATCTCCCCCTAAGGCCATGCTTGGCCATCTAGGTTGATGTGTAAATGTTTGCATCAGGTGAAGACTCAATAGCATTTACTGACTCTCCCTGAACCATTTCCTCACTTAAATCCTTTACCTTCCATACCTTCCCACTTTTTACATCTTTTTTCTTTTTTTAAATGAGTGTTAAATTCTTTTGCAATACTCTTAACATCACCATTACTCTTCTTTGTATCAATAGGTGGAGGACCACTTTTGTTCTCAATCTTGTTGTATCTACAAAACCTTGCTATGTGTCTTGGATTGTGACATTTGTAGCATGTATGAGGTGATCTATTCTATCTAACCTGCAAATTACAATACTTTGTGATGTTCCCAAATTTATTGCATTTGTAACATGTGATTTTAGTTTTTGTTTCTTCCCTATTGCAATATTTCTTGATTCTTGATTGATTGGCTTCTTGCATTCTTCCTTTCCTTGTCCATATGCAGAATAATTAAAATAATATCCATTAAAGGGTTTATAAGGAGCTTTACCTCTGCAGTTTCTCTTTATGTGTTCAATCTTGTTGCATCCAAAAAATCTACCTCTGAAATGTCTGATATATTCTTTAGGTTCTTCAAGAGTAGCTCTTTCTTCATCAATCTTTGCTTTAGTATTTTCTTCCTAAGTCTTTAAACATTCAACTTCATTGAAGCCAACTCGAGTCATGTCTCCTTTAGGTTTCTATCTATCTCTCTGCTCATCAATCTTATCACTGCTAATATGAAGTTTTTCAATATGTTTCTTGGCCTCAATAAGTTCTCCCTTAATGATCTGATTATATTTATCTAATTCTAGATATTTGTTCTTGTAGTGATCAAGTTTAGTCTTTATTTGCCCCATCTAAATATTTGCATATTTTAAGGTTTCTTCAATTTTATTTCTATCATCCTTTCCCTATTTAATCTCTTTAGCCATCTAAAGGGAAGTAGTTTCATGATCAAGCTGTTAGGAATAGTCCCAAGAGATAACTGAGAGGGGGTTGAATCAGTTATCTACTAGTTTTAATTCTTTTCTCTAATTAAATACAGAATAACATTAAGCGTAAATACAACAAGATAACACAGAATAAAACACCGCAATTTTGGTTACGGGGAAACCAAAATATGTAAAAACCCCAGTGGGAATTAGCACCCACAAAGAATTGCACTAGAGTATAATGATCCCTATTAGAAGATCTTACAACCTTGTTAGGAGTTGATCTTTACTATGCAATAAGCATAGTGACCTGGTTGAGGGTTGGACCCTGTTAGGAGTCTTTTACAAATAACCCTGTTAGGGGTGAGGACACATTGTCCAAGAGCACACTGCTAAAATGATGAAGGCTGCAACCTTCTACAAAATAGATATACACTATATCTGATAATTGAACTGTTAAATAGACCTAATGTCTTGATCAGTTCCAGTGAATTATATGCACTCTCTTCTTCTTCACATGGATCTTTAACTGATGAATGAAATAACTTTACTATCCCAAAACAACTAGCATTCTGCTCTATTCTTTTTCTGTCCCTTTTTCTATCATTCACACTTGGTGATCACAAATGAACTGCTATGTGTATCTTCTTCAAAGGATATGATCACATCGGCTATAGGAATCCCTTCAATACTTTTCTTGTTGGCTAAACTAAGCATGCAACATAATTAGAACCACGCAACTCAAAATTATTAGACGCATCACTTCGCATAGTCAGCTCCACCAAAGTTACCCAAACGTCACACTTTGGATGAAACACATTTAGCACCTTTGGTTAATCATCTTTGACTCATAACTAAACATGAATCTAAACACGCATATCCCACAGATAGGCGCAACTGAAGAATCAATAAAATTATTGTCGGCTCTTTAAAAACAATCCTCTAAAACTGTGGCTGGTAAACAGATCAACATAACTCAACTATAACTGAATGTCTGAATTTGTGTGTATGAACATGGTATAATAACTATATCTTCAACATAAAAATAACCGCGTAAGGCTCCAACATATCCATACTAAAAATTGAATACAGTACACTGTTATATACTATATGTTGTCATCAATGACAAATATATAGTCAACTATTTGCACAAAGGAAAATCTCCAACAATCTCCCCCTTTGACATTGATGGCAACATATGATATGAAAAACACCATCAATCCAAAAGTGTCTTCTTTATTTTTACAATCTTCTCAATATCCTGATCAAAGGTTCTCCTTAACTATTGCATCTTCTTTGACTGTGTTTTTATTTTCATGACTGAATACTCCCCCAGAGTATATGCTCCCCCTTATTATATACTCCCCCTTTGACATCAATGGCAAAGGATGCCAAATACAAATAAGCACAAGTACTAGTCGAGAAGTAGAGTAGTCAACCATTCATCAGTCACCAAGGACTAATGCACTTGTTGTAAATTCTAATCAGACTCAGGAAAGGGAATTACTCCCAGCTTCTTCCTGAGATACACAAAAGTATCTTTTGATAAAGGTATCATAAATATGTCTGCCAAGTGATCTTTGGTGCTTACATAATCCAGCTTCACTTCTCTCTCTGCAACTTTTTCTCTTATAAAATGATATTTTATTTCTATGTTTTTTGTCTTTTCATGCATCACAGGGTTCTTTGACATATTAATAGTGCTAGTGTTGTCACAATGAATGACAATAGGATAATTAATCTTAATTCCAAAGTCTTTAATCATTTGCTTGATCCAAACCATTGTTGAACAATTCAATGTTGCTGCTACATACTCAACTTCTATTTTTGACTGAGAAATACAGTTCTACTTCTTGCTTGTCCAAGTAACCAACCTATCTCCAAGAAATAATGCTCCTCTTGAGGTACTATTTCTATCATCAACACAACCTACCCAATCAACATCTGTGTAAACATGAAGTTCTACATTTTATGAATTAGGATACCATAAACCATAGTCTATAGTTCCTTTTAAATATCTGAATATTCTTTTTATTGTCATTAAGTGATTTTATTTTGGTTCAGTTGCAAATCTTCCAACAATGCCAACTGCATTAGAAATATCTGGTCTAGATTGAGTGAGATATATGAGTTTTCCAATCATGGACTTGTAAAGTGTTTTTTCAACTGCTGTAGAGTCATCATTTTTAGAAATCTTGCTTCCTATTATCATAGGAGTGCTTACTGGCTTGCAATATTCCATCTTGAATGTCTTCAATATCTCCTTCACATATTTAGACTGATTTATGAATATACCTCTGTCTGTATACTTTACATTTAATCCCAAAAAGTATTTTATAGGTCCAACCATGCTCATTTAAAATTTGCTATGCATCTCTTTGGAAAATTCTGCACTAAGCTTGTCATTACGTCCAAAAATAATGTCATCAACAAAGATAGCAACAAGTAATAATCCTTCAGGTGTCTCTCTTATAAATAAGTTGCAATTTTTTGCTCCCTTTTTTAATCCAATCTTCTTCAAGTAGCCATCAAGTCTCTCATACCATGCTCTTGGGGCCTATTTAAGTCCATAGAGGGATTTCTTTAGTCTGCATACCATGTCTAGTTTGTCTGGTAATTTAAATCCTTCAGGCTTCTCTATGTAGACTTCTTCCTTCAAGTCACCATTTAGAAATTCTAACTTGACATCCATATGATATACTTTGAAGTTCTTGAATGTTGCATAAGATAAAAACAATTTAATAGCTTCCAGTCTACTCATAGGGGCAAATGTATCAGAGTAGTCAATTCCTTCTCTCTGCACATATCCTTTACATACTAGTCTTTCTTTGTTTCTTATCACTCTACCATCTTCATTCATTTTGTTTCTGAATATCCACTTAGTTCCAATCACGTTTTTGTCACAAGGTCTAGGGACTAATTACCATGTGTCATTCTTAATTATCTAATCTAATTCTTCTTGCATTGCATTTTGCCAATCTGAATCATTACACACATCTTCAACACTTAAGGGTTCAATTTGTGAAAGTAAACATACCTCTTCATCAACGGTTGAACCTTTTTCTCTAGATCTTGTCAAAACTTTACTGCTCTGATCTCCAGTGATATCTTCTTTTTAATGGTATCTAGATGTGTATTTTGAAATTTTAGGTGTGACACTCTCATCTGTAATCTATTATTCTTCTTCACTTGGTTCAGGGTTATTGTGTGATACATCAATACAATCAAACATTTCTTCAATAACTGTATCTTTATTGATAGCTCTAGGTTCATCTTCAATCATAGGTGCATAATCATAATATCTCTCTTGAATCATGAACTTCTCATCAATTTTCACATGTGCACTTTCAGTGATTTTCTTCAACTTTAAATTAAAACGTCTATAAGCTTTTCTCTTAGTAGAGTAACCAAGAAAAATACCTTCATCGCTTCTAGCATCAAACTTACCAACACCATCATCTCTCTTGATGCAGCACTTGCTTCCAAAGATTATGAAGTATTTTACTATAGGTACATTACCAAATCATAGTTCACAAGGTGTTTTGTCTGCGCCTGGTCTTAGTTGAACTCTATTGATAGTATAGATTGTTGTATTGATTGCTTCTCTCCAATAGGTGTGCGCAACTTTTCCTTCAATCATGATAGTGCATGCTGTGTCAAGTATTATCATGTTTCTTCTTTCGACAATTCCATTTTGTTGAGGGGTTCTGGGTGCACTTAGTTTTCTTTTGATCTCATGTTCTTTTCAGTACTCAAGAAAATTGTCAGAGGTTAATTCTCCTCCTCTATCAGATCTTTGACATTTTATCTTTAAGCTAGACTCATTTTCAACTTTATCTTTGAATATTTTGAACTTCTCAAAAGCTTCAGATTTATCTTTCAAGAACGCAACCCACATCATTCTAGAGAAATCATCAACAAAAAAAATGAAATATCTTTCACCATAGTATGATCTTGTTTGAGTAGGTCCACATAAGTCTGTATGCACTAGATCTAATTTGTTCTCTACAGAGTTCTGTTTTCTTCTAAATAAGTTCCTCACATGCTTTCCCATCACACATTCCCTACACATAGTATCAACAGGTCTTGCAATACTAGGAAGGTCTCTTATTGCCTTTACATTGCTTATCTTTACTATATTGTAAAAATTGATATGAAAAATTCTTTTGTGCCATAACCAATTGTCGTCCACTTTTGCAACAAAACAAATTACTTCAGAGATGAGCTGAAAAACATTACCTTTGTTCTTTGAACCTGATCCTATCATGTCTCCTTCTTTGTTGTTAATGATGCACTTGTTGTTTTTGAATTCCAACTGATATCCTTTATCGAGCAACTGTCCAACACTTAGTAAGTTATGATGTAAACCATCAACATACAGAACATAATATGTCTTGTTTTTTCCATCTAAGGTGATGGATCCTCTACCTATGATAGGTTTGGGAGTGTTATCTCCAAATCTAACCATGCCACCTTTGTACTTATCTAGATGTACAAATCTGTCTTTGTCCTGTCATGTGATGTGAACATTCGATGTCTATGATCCAGTTTGTTTTGATGTCTTCTTGTGAAACTAAAGCCAATTCTTGTGCTTACTTTTCATCTTCAATTTCCATTTCATCAATCATTTTTTCAATATCTTTGATTGCAACAAATCCAATTTCATCTTCTCCTAAATCATCACTAGTCACACCATCTTCAGCATAATAGAATTACTTAGTATATCTGGGCTTATAATCTGATCTAAACTTCTTGACTCTTGTAGGACACTTGGATGCAAAATGGCCAACTTTGTTGCATGAAAACATGTGAATGGTAGTTGTCCTTCATATTTTCCTTTACCTTTCCTTTCTTTCTTAGCAATCATAGAAATGATTTCTTCTAGTTTTGTATCAATTTCTTCTTTCTCAATATTACTAGAGATGCTCAAGGATTGCTTACCATGGACTGAGGCTTTGAAATTTGTTTCAATTTTAGGTTCTGTCTTCAATCTTGATATCTTAAATGCTGATATTTTGTTGTTCAAGGTTTCTCTTTTGAAGTCTTTTGAAAATTGCATGGTTTCATCCAATATTTTTATCTTTCTCTCATAATCTATTGTCGATGTAGTCATCAATTTGTCCATTATGTCTTCCTCTGAAATTTCTCCACCATTATTTTTTATTCCTGAAACTACTTCATTAATCCTCTGATTGTAAGCTCTGATGTTTTCTTCAGGTAGCATTTCTAAATTGTTGTATATTTTCTTCCATGTCTTTATACATGCATTCTTGGCTTAGATTTCTCCTTCAAACACATCTTCTAGGTATTTCCATATTGAATAGTCTTTATCTACCTTCTTAATCTTAGAAAATTCACTGTCGGATAAGGCACTAATTAGGGCTTCTTTGGAAATCACATTTTGGGTGAATACTTCCTTTTATTTAATAGTAGAATCTTCTTTGCGAGATCTTTCAAAGTAGGAACATCAATTGCATGAGTAGAAACCTCATAGATCTCAAAACCAACGCACTGTAGATGTGTTATCATTTTGTTATTTTAGTCAAGATAATTCTCTCTATAAAACTAAGGACTCTCTTTCCTGAAGTACGCAATTTGATCTACTTTAAGTTGTTAGGATTCCTCTTCAAGGCACTTGGCTCTGATGCCAATTGTTAGGAATAGTCCCAAGAGATAAATAAGAGCGGGGTGAATCAGTTATCTACTAGTTTTAATTCTTTTCTCAAATTAAATACATAATAACATTAAGCATAAATACAACAAGATAAAAGAGAATAGAACACCACACTTTTGGTTACGGGGAAACCAAAATAGGTAAAAACCCCGGTGGGAATTAGCACCCACAAAGAACTACACTAGAGTATAATGATCCTTGTTAGAAGATCTTACAACCTTGTTAGGAGTTGATCTTTACAATGCAATAAGCACAGTGACCTAGTTAAGGGTCGGACCTTGTTAGAAGTATTTTACAAATAACCTTGTTAGGGGTGAGGACACACTGTCCAAGAGCACACTACTAAAATGATGAAGGTTGCAACCTTCTGCAAAATAGGTATACACTATATCTCATAATCGAACTGTTAAATAGACCTGATGTCTTGATCAGTTCCAGTGAATTGTATGCACTCTCTACTTCTTCACATAGATCTTTAAGTGATGAATGAAATAGCTTTACTTTCCCAAAACAACTAGCATTCTACTATGTTCTTTTTCTATCTCTTTTTCTATCATTCACACTTGGTGATCACAAATGAACTTATATATGTATCTTCTTCAAAGGATATGATCACATCGGCTGTAGGAATCCCTTTAATACTTTTCTTGTCAGCTAAAATAATAACACAACATAATTAGAACCGCGCAACTCAAAATGATTAGATTCATCGCTTCACATAGTCGGCTCAACCAAAGTTACCCAAACATCACACTTTAGATGAAACACGTTTAGTGCCTTTGGTTAATCATCTTTGACTCTTAACTAAACATGAATCTAAACACGCATATCCCAAAGATAGGTGCAATTGAAGAATCAATAAAATTAATGTCAGCTCTTTAAAAAAAATCCTTTGAAACTATGGCTGGTAAACAGATCAACATAACTCAACTGTAACTGAACGTCTGAATCTATGTGTATGAACATGGTATAATAACTATGTCTTCAACATAAAAACAACCACACAAGGCTCCAACATATCCATACTGAAAATTGAATATAGTACATTGTTGTATACTATATGTTGTCATCAATGACAAACATACAATCAACTATTTGCACAAAGGCAAATCTCCAACACAAGATTCAAAGCATCTTTAGCATGTTCAAGCGGTTTTATCTGATCTGACATGTCACTATCTAAATCATATTTTATCTAATCCATAAGATCTTGTCTCTAACTCCTCAATATTTCAAGTTGTTCCTTTAGTTTCTAGAAGAAACCTTCTATTCTACTCAATTTTAATTTCAAGTCACCATTCTCTGTTTTAGCCTTATCAAGGTCTTCAAGTGCTGCTTCAAAGTTTCCTTTCAAACTTTTAGAATCCATCTTGATCTCCCTTAAGCTTTTAGAATTTCTCTACAAGGGCCAATAGATCTGATACCAATTGTTGGGATTAATTAATACTGAGAGGGGGTGTAAATCAGTATTACAACACTTAGAACTTAAAGATAATAAATTCCAACTTAACCAGATAATTGTTGAAATGAAAAGAACATAAACATAAAACACACAACTTATAACACCATGAATTTTTGTTGAGGAAAACCTGGTGGGGATGGTGTTGGATGTTGTTGGAATTGGATACTACTGATGTTGTTGGTATTCATATTTTTTCACTAATGTCAACATATGTTTCTTTGGAGGAAGAACAGACTGGTTATTAGTGTTGTATGATGGCTGATAAAAGTGTACGAATGTTGTAATGTTGAATAAAAATGAGAAATGATGATGATATGTAGAAGGATGTATGGTCATCTTATTTCTAAGGTCACTTGGCTTAATATTGTATATTGGATGAGTTATAGATGTTTTAGTGAAGACTAGATACTGTACTATGGCAGTGATGTTTGACAGAGTGAGTCTTTGTTTTTTGATTATATCTTACAAGCGATGATTATTCAAGTTATGCAAGCTTAAGGGATGATAGAAGACATGTTAAGGAATTTTTTTATGGGTCGCAAGTCGTATAATTTTTGGTGACATCATTTGTGGCGTGTATTTTGGAGGAGACCTATTTAGGGCTGACTTAAGAGATGTAGCATGTATTTTAGATTCCGAGCGTGGATTACAGATCTTGGATTATATATGGTGAATTGTAATTGATGTTTACCTATTATATGTACCATGTGTATCTTAGCAAGAGGTTAAATAATTATTTGTATGTTGGGAAAGCTTAATTGGCTGACCTAATCAATTATTGTAATAAGGTATATATAAGAGATAATTTCTTTTGAAAAGAAGTGTGTATGTATGTATGGAAGAGGAAAATTAAGATACAGAGAAGTGTGGAAGCTACGAGATCGATGGTCTTCTGTATGTAGAGCAGAGGATGTGATTATGGTACTTCATTGGAATTGACCAAGCACATACAATTGCTATCAAACAGTTCACTAGATTGTATATTTTTTATATACACTTGTGTTTCAGACTATAAGTCCTTGAGGGTGGATTTAACCTTCTTTAGGCAGTGTGCCTAGGCTATGAGCCCACTATTGTTCTTGACTCCTAACAGGGTCTTTCCTTTAACAGGGACTATGTACTGTAATGCATTAATAAGCTCCGAACATGGCTAAATATTTTAACAGATATACTATACTATTAGTACATTATTTGTGGGTGCTAATTCCCATTGAGGTTTTAAATTTAACATGGTTTCCTCAACAATAAATAATTTTTCTATTGCGTTTGCATTTACTCTGTTATCATTTGGATTAAAGTTTTGGTTTATAAAGTTTAATGTTTAATAATCTGTCTCACAACTGATTCACCCCCCCCCCTCTAAGATGTGTTGGTCGACTGTTATTCCTAACAATTGGTATTAGAGCTACTGGTCCTTAGAGAGAAAGCTTAACAACTTGAGGTGATCCTGAAGATGGCTTACTATAGGAAGGATAGTCCAAAATTTTATCCTGAAAACTTTGACAGTTGGAAGAAAAAGATGAGAACACATTTGTTATGTTTGGGAATCAACTACTAGATTATTACTAAAATAAAGGAACAGATGAAAGCTGAGGATGAACTGGATAAAACTACTGAAGATGAAAATAATTTATTCTCATGTAACATAGTTGCAAGAGAAGAATTGATTAGTGCACTTTCTAAAGGCGAATTCATAGAGGTAAAAGATTTAGATTCTGCATGTGAAATTTGGACAAGATTGGAAGCACTATATGAAGGAGATAAGTTTAAAAAGAAGACAAAGTTACAGAACTAGAAGATAAATATGGAAACATTGAAAATCAAATATGATGAGAACATTATAGCATATGCACAGAGATTTACTGAATTTGTTGATGACATTTTTTGTCATTAGTATGCAAAGGAAATAATTTTTGAACTATCGATACATGATCAGTGAAAGACTGGTTTATAGTATGACCTGACATAGTAGTTAAATAGAGGTCACCAAAAATGTTAAGTACAAGGGAACCTGATAGAGGAACCTGACAGACAACTCCACAAGGGAACCCGACAAAAATTTTTATAGTGTAAACCGACAGAGTAAGTTACAATGTAAACTGATGACATAGACAACAGTGTAAACCAACATAGTGTTAGAGTAGTCTAGTATAGCTAATAATTAAATTATTTAATTATTAGTCTATTTACTCTATGCTTAAGTTCACTTAGGCAGCTTATAATTCTTTAGGGTTTTCACCTTTAGGGTTTCATGATTCCTTTTATAAGGATTCACTTCTTTGCATTTCATATCGAGATTGTATTCAGTATTTTTGTTAATAGAAGTTTTATTCTTTTCAACATGGATTTCAAATCTCTGGCTTTTTGGCCGCCATAGCTATTCTTCTCTCTTCTGTCTTTGCTTCTTCTGTGACAGGCTTGCATGCAGGTGATCTTGGGAGATTAGCTTTCAGCCTAATCTTAACATGGTATCAGAGCTCTCCTGTTGTTCGTTGTTTGAGTTTCATTGAAGCGTGCCAGAAGCAGAAGGTTTCCAAGGGTTTCAAAGGTTTTTTATGTATTTTTTATTTTGGGTTTTGTTTCTGGTCACTTTGAGCTCAAACGGACTTCTCCATTGAGCTCAGAGCGCCCAAAAACCCTAGAATACATATAAAACTTGTCCATTTTGGACATCTAGACTCTGGAGGCAAAAAAAATTGGTTTCTGTGCCGTACGACACAGAAACCGAGGCAAAAATTTAAAAAACCTTAATTTTCTAAGGTTTTTTTATTATTTCTTAGCGCGGGCTTTGTTTTGTTTAAAGGCGCCACCGCCGGGCCGCCACCGCTCCACCGTGGCCCGGCCCCTAGCGGCGCACCTCCTGCCGGTCTCCGCCGCTCTATGGCCTCCTCTGAACTCTGCGGCCCCCGCTGCCCAGACAGCGCCGCTCCGCCCGGCGCCCACAGCCCCGCCCCACTAGCACGCGCCGCTCCGCCGCCGCCCAGACAGCTCCGCTCCGCCCGGTCTGCAGTCAGCCCCCGCGGGCTTATATACTCTGCAGTTGGTCTTATGAGGGACCAGGGGCTGCGGCCCAGCCCCTTGAGCGTGCCATGCACCCGGGGGCCCAGTTTTTTTAGCCCCAGGGGCTTATTTTGTGCTTTTTGGGGCCTTTCTGACCCTCCTAGACAATTTTTGCTCTTTCTTGAGCATCCGGGGGTCTTTTTCTGACTTCCATATACCGTCGGAAAGCTCTTTCCAAGCCCTTTTTGATGATAGAGGTTAGGGATTTGGGTTTTGCCATTTTGATAGTGTTTTTTTTTGTTGAAGTCTGATGTTTAGTTTTGCCTTTCGGGAGTCATATCTGGCTCATTTAGACCCCGTTTTTGGCAAACCAGATATCGTCAAAAAGCTAGTTCAGTGATCTACTCAGTTGCAGGGGTCTTTTTTCCATATTTTTCTCTAGGTTTTCTCTCCTCTGAGTTTGGCAGTTTATGCACTCTGGTGGATTGCTTGGTTCTACAGGTCCTGGGATCTCTTCTTCTGATTTTCTAGCTCACTCTTCTTTCTGAAATCTAAGCTTGTATGCTTCTTCTGATGCATTTTTGTTCTATAAACGCACTGAGATAAAGTGCCTACTTTTGCATTTCTGGAATCTTGTACACCTTGTGTGTTTTTGTACTCACACTCAGTTATAAAGTGCCATGGGGGGTTATGATGTTTATGCCATTTTAGGTGCATCCACCTTTGTCAAGTGAGTGTACCTTCTATGACATTAGCCCATGTTGTGTGTCGGTGACATCGCCCTTTATCCTATGTGTGTACTTCTGTTGCACTGTTGGTGTTCCTGGTTCTTTCTTCTGCAGATGTTTCTGGCATTGCATTTCAGTGTTCCTGTCACCTCTCCCAGTTCAGCATTATGGGGGGGTTCACCTGTTGGTTC
>MU227366.1:2358546-2375094 GCA_018584345.1 Thuja plicata
TTGGGTTGAGCTTCTAGCATCTTCTGGCACTTATGATTGTATTCATCAATATGGCACCTCCATAGAAATTGAATGAAATCCCTAGTTTTGATGAAATTGTCATCAGACAAGAATTCATCACTGGCCTGTTTGGTTACAGGATCTAATTCCTTACTAGAAAACTCTACTACTATGAGGTCAGTTGATGTATGTCTAGGTGCCTCTGGCATCCCTTCTTGCAGCTCTTGAGTATTAATGACCACTTCACCAGCATTCCTCATTTTGACCTGTTGTTCAGCAATGTCCTAATCATCATAATGCATGGGGGATTGGGAAGGAGAATACAATTCACTCCCCCGTTCTTTTGTTTCCACCCTTTGCCTCTTGGGAGAGGGAACCTTTTGAACATTAGTATCTTTTGGTCTCTTTCCCTTATGTTGAAGAGGTTTGTCAACTTTGGGAGCAATAGTGGTATATCATCTTCTCTTATACACTACATAATTCCCTGGTGGAACTATTCTGCTCTATGGAAATTTATTCAAAACAACAAGAGCCCTTTCTAGATCATTTTCAACATTTTTCTATCTCATCTCACTTAGGGTTTGCATAATTCCCTCAAAAAGATTCATTAGGGAATCAATTTTGTAAGACCATGGGAAAAAATCCTTTAAAGTATCATAAGTCTTATCAAAATTTTGAACAAAGTCCAAAGACTTCTTATATGCCATCCATTTCTCTTTCCTAATTTCCTGAGCATCAAGGTCAAAAATATTTCTGATGATATCCTCTGGATAATTGAATTGATTTTTTAACATCACATAATTAGTCCTCTTTCTAAACATACCCATAACAAGATCCTCATTATCTTCACATCTGGACACAGAAGTGGCTAAATGATAGGGCTCAAAATACTTATCAAACTGTGTCCACCCACCTTTGGTTATGATAAAGTGATGGGCTCTGGTGAGGGTAGGAAAGATATTTCCCTTCATCTTTCTGGTCAGGGCTTCTTCCTGTAGCCCACCTAATTGCCTTATAATTTCTTCTATTCCAATCTTGAGTGGGACTCTGTAGGGTAGCACATAAGGAGTACCTCTGAAACCATAAACCCTAATTATTGTGGAAAAAGGGTACAAAATTAAATCTCCCCAATTGTGATCAATTTTTAACTCTGGGGCATACTCCATAGGCCTTAAAAGCCTCATCATTTCATTGTGAACCCTAACATTCTGGTTACTTAGCAATGACTTGAGTCTAGTTACAAAAACCTTATCAAAGTACACATAGCTAGCATTCTTCCTGTTCCAAGATAAATCTGCACTCCACATCTGGACCAGAAATTCTTTACCA
The DNA here is from genome assembly GCA_018584345.1 of Thuja plicata. Lineage (NCBI taxonomy): Eukaryota > Viridiplantae > Streptophyta > Pinopsida > Cupressales > Cupressaceae > Thuja > Thuja plicata. The sequence goes on from MU227366.1 coordinate 2,359,876, forward strand.
TCTTGGAATTTTTCTAGTTCCATTTCTTCCTCAAAGAAATCTGCACTGTTGAATAAGAACATATGCATCATGAGGGAATACCAACCCATTGGTTTCTGTATGTTGCCATCTTGAATTCCTGACAAACCCTCATGCATCTCCTGAGCAATATAAGATGCAAAATCAAATAATACTGGCAAGTGGGGATGCAGAATTTGAACAACCATCAACATTATATGGATAGGAATTTCCACCTCTTCATCTATCCCCAAAACATTGCACAGAGCACTGTACATATTCCTGGCCTTGCCATTGAAAAGATCCAACTTGAAGGGTTCAAGGGTTCTAGGCCCTACCACAACCAAGTTCCCTATTTTGTTGACATGCCCCTTCACTACTTCACCCCTGTAATAATCTCTTTGGTTCTGGTATACTTCTTTAAAGTACTCAAGATCAATATCATCCATATGTTGAGAGGTTTCAGTCAGCTTGAAAATCCTTCTGATTTCATCAGCTGATACAGTCAATAGTATATTTCCCCTGGTGTCCCTAACAACCCTAGCCACCTTGTCATAAGTGTTTGCAATCAAGATGAACAAATCAGTGTCCATGAACACACTAGGTGCTATTAGTTTTCCCACATCTAATTCCCACATATTACAGTCTGGGGTAGGGGCATTCCTCTGGCTATAGGCCATTCTGAACAAAGTGAGGCCATCAAAACTAGTATAGGCATCTTTCGCCCATCTACCGAAATCATATAACCCTTCTCCAATTTTGAAGCGGGGATGTTGTGGTACTACCCTTTTAATTTGTGTGGCATCCCCTGAGGATAGTGGTAATTGTTGCAACAAATCTTCCCTAACATTTCTCTTCTGGTAATCAACCTCTCTAGAAACTGCAACCCTAGGGGCCATTCTAAGGTTTTTTCTCTTAATACTAGACTCATATTCTGAAACAAGGTACTAAAACATTTTTGAACTGCAAATTCCTCCTCAATTTGAAAGCTAGTGAATCAATAAGCTTACCCGTTCTGCACAGAAGTCGCATGAAGCCGGTTTTCTTTGCAATTCCATCTTTGCTCAAATGGTTTTGGTGAATTATTGAGACTACAGTCGACTTAATCAATTTTATGGCCTCAATCAAATCAATCTTTCAAATTAAATTTGACTAGATTTGCCACACGCTCTACAATTAATTCACAGGTTTCAATTTTGTGGCTTAACAGCTCTCTGCAACTTATTTTATCAACTTTGAATTTGGGCCGTTGATTCTGGACATCATTCTCTGCATCTGACGGTTGTCTTATTTTCCCAAAAACAACTGTCAACTGAGGACACGTGTCACCACCGCTTAATCGCTTACTCACTAGATCTCGAGCAGTTTCTCTTTAAGCGATTAAGTGAGTCGTCTGATATGAGACAACTTAATTGAAGTTTAAACTTTCACCAGCTTTGAATACCTGGGCCCACCAATTGCCAGATGTCATCACCGTTTAATGGCTTACTCGATAGATGTCATGCATCTTGGGTATAAGCCATTAAGCCGACTGTCAGATCTTTCCAGGCTTTAACACCTTTTACACTTGTCTGCGACTGGACCCACACTCCTTCCTGGACACGTGTCACCACTGCTTAATCGCTTACTCACTAGATGTTGTGCACCTTTCCTTTAAGCGATTAAGTGATCCATTTGATCTTTCCAAACTTTCCCTCTATTTAACAGAGCGCCTTTACAACTGTTCGGCCCCACCAAGGCCATGCGTCGCCACCGCTTAATCGCTTGCCCGTTAGATACCGTGCACTTTTTGATTAAGCCATTAAGCGAGCCGTCAGATAAACAACTTGCCTGTGGTTCAAGCTCTTGCCACCTCTGAATGTCTAAGTCCACCAAGGACACGTGTCACCACCACTTATTCACTTAATCGATAGATGTCGAGCAATTTTTGATTAAGCGATTAAGCCGACCGTTTGATCAAAGCTAACTTGCTTGACACATAAGGCGATGACGTAAAAAGGGACTTTTCATGGTGTGACTTAGGAATTATTAGAGCGGTTAGGAATCATAGTCTTTTTGCAAAAGTAACACATTTAAAATGGACACATGACTTGAGGAGACTTAAGTGACCGAAAAAAGTAACATGAAAATAGAATCGGCCAAGGCAGTTAGGGTTTTTTAGTCATTTTTCACCATTTTCAAATAGGTTAAGGGTTTAAGATAATTTTTCAAAGGCATAAGAACAATTTCAATCTCAATTTCAAAGCCTTTGACACTATCAATGATAGGAGATCCTAGGAAAATTACAGGGCACAACTCAAACAAGAAATAGCACCAACAGACAGTTCACAGAGGAAACCGATAGAGCAGACAACAGAGAAACCTGACAGACAGTTCACAAAGGAACCCGATAGGCTGACTACAAAGCAACCTAAGCACCAGTCTACTGAGAGACAGTTATAATCTTGAGAAATGTGGATCTGACTTACACATCAGATAAAACACTTGTATTTTATATTTAGCTTCTTGATTTTCTTTAAATCCATTTCTTGAGGGAAAAGTAAAGTAAGTGTAATTGTTTTAATCAGTCTAACTGATTAGAAACACGAAAACTAGGAGATCAAGGTCAAGTTGTAAACCTTTGATCATAGAGTTATCATTGCTATGCGAAAACTCATTTAGGTAAAACTCATTGTATAAATAAATGTGTAATCAATCAGAACAGGATGATGTGATGATGATCGTAGCTGAAGACCATATCTAAGGATCAGAGATAGAGTTTTATGCAAAGGGACAACAAAATATGAAATTAGTTACCAAGAACAAGATCCAAGGCTATCGAGCAGAACATAGGTATTAATCAGTCACTATAGGTGATACATCATATTTTCATCTTTAATGGATCTATAATCAGCAATTCTAGATTGCATACACTTGGGTCAATAAGTATTTTTTACTACATTCTAACAAGTGTAGCAAATAGAAGAAATCCTTTGAGAAGGTGGATTTAACAATCCATTGTAAATCTCTTAGCCGGGTGCACACTAAATAGTGTTGCTAAAGCTCTTAATAGAGTAGAGATTAACCAGTCTAAACATGTTACTCCTAATAGGGTAAGATCATCAGAAGTGATCAAGCTTGTAAGCCTTAACCGGCCCCTTTCATTCCACAGATAGTGAAGTTTTGTGGGTTTCATCCCCACCACAGTTTTTACCTTTAGAGCTAAATTTTTGGCTTTGATTGTGTATGTTTTTTAGCATCAACATTTTGGATCACACTCCGTGATCCATCATCAGGATATAAGAGCAGAGAGCAATAAGGAAATTTGTTACCAAATCGTGTGTCATGTGTCATTACATTTCATGAATGTTTACATGCAAATTAAGTTTATGAATTGATATAGCATGGATAAGATAAGAATAGCACATATGGTCGGTAATGCAAGGAATTGATTACTAAAGGATTGAGGTTAATTGACTAAAAGTTTTAAAGGGTATTGATTCACCCCTCCCCTCTAAGTACACACCATTCCATTATTCCAACACTCTTCTAGTTTCTTAAGACCATATGGTCAATAAATATATGTGTCATCCATGTATCTCTTTCACCACTTTAATTTAAGAAGAAAAGAGTGTAAGGTCATCTCCTCAAAATGTTCCATATATGGATTTTTTATAGTCAAAGATAGGGGGAAACCATGGCCACACCATCAAATTGTTCATAAATATCATCTTGGAAGGAAAAGAAAGTGGATCTCAAACACAACTCCACCAATGTAACCACATCTATACTAGTCTTGTGCTTGAAAATCTTGATAGAATTGAGAACGGGAACCTTGGTGTCGATGGAAACAACATCAAAGCTAACCAAAATGTCACTACTCTCAATCCTTTTGTCCTTAATAAATTGGACAAAATGGTTGGAATCTTTGATGTAGGAATTTGAATTTCCCATGAGTGGGGACAATAATTTGGCCAAATAGGAAGCTAACTTGTACATTGGTGAACCCATCGTATCAAAAATTGGTCTTAATGAAACGTTATCTTTGTGGATCTTCGAGACCCCATAAATACCTGGGGTCAACTCCTTGGAGGGTACAAGGTGTTTATTGGTGGACTCATCAAGAGAGGATCCAGAAATGGTCGCTTTGACTTTCCTCATGATCCTGGAGATAGGGTTGATACGAACACATATGTAGGTAGTGAAATTTGAGAGGAGGTCAAGAATTTTAGAGATATAGTCTTGCTTTCTCATTATGACCATGGCATTGCCTTTGTCCACTTTGGAGATAATGAGGTCATGATTTCTTATAAGCTTATTAAAGGCAAGGATCTTGACCTTAGGAATGTTGCAACTAGGGGGTTTGGCTTGTCTAAGAACTATCACACAATCTTGTCTAACTTCTTTGGCTACCATGGAGGGGAGAGAATGTACAATATTCTCAATTTTAATGAGGAAGTCAATGGGGAAATGGTGCGCAGAGCTAAAGAGAAATCGAGGCCTCATTTGAGAAATTTAAAAGTGAGGGGGTCTAAAGTGGCATGCGATAAGTTGATAACCAACTTAGACTCCCAACTATCAATAGGAGGACCCTTAGAAAAGGTACAAAAACCAAACGAGAAATGGAAGGAAGAAAGAGGAGGGGAGGGAGGCGATGTGAGGGTGAGTTGTTTAATGGCTAGGATTGATTATGACAAGATTGATTGGACAAATGACTAAGACAATTTGACAATTGACTGACTACATAACAAAGTTGATTGAAAGATAACTTGGCTAATTGAGAATGAACTGAAGAATATAATTAGTACTAAATAATTATTTAATTGTGCATGAGAAATAATAAATAATTAAATATTTTATTTATTTTTTAACAGACTTAGTTAGCATTGTACAAATAGAATAATTAAATAAAATTATCATTTATTTAATTATAAAAGGAATTATTAGTAATTAAATAAATAAAATAATTATTTACTTAATTTTAGAAAAAAATCATTAGTAATTAAATAATTAAAATAGTTATTTAACTATGATAACAAGAATGAAGAAATGTTAATTTAATTAAATAATAAGAGTTATTTAATTAAAATTGATGAAAATGAATCAATTAAATGATTAAAACCTTTTAATTAATTTTAGAAGAACATTAGACAATTAAATAATTATTTAATTATAGAAGACTAAAATAAATTAATTAATTAATTAAATTAATGAATTTATTTAATTAAAGGAGACTTAGTTAACTAATTAAATAATAAAAATAATTATTTACATGTAGGTGACAAGAATCAAGAAGATATTTAATTAAATAATAAAGATCATTTAATTGTGAGAGACAAGATCAAAAAAGATATTTAATTAAATAATAAATATTGTTTAACTAGAATGTGTGAGAAGAAATAAGAAATGAATTAAATAAGTCAATTAGTTAACTCAAGTGCATGAAATTAATAAATCAAATAAAGATTTCATTTATTTTAGAAGAGGTTTCTTTTTTGAAAAAGTGAATAATTAAATAAATTATTTAGTTATGGAGACTTAGTTAATTTAATTAAATAACTAAAACATCATTTCTTAAAAAGATGGTGCTTCGATGCGGCGGGCTCCCTATGGGTGCTAGGGTTTCTCATATTCCTACAGGTGCTCTTGAGATCGGCAAGAGCGATGGGGGCAATTTTGTTCAGGTGAATGGTCGTTCTTGTTCCTTGATAGACAAAATTTCCCATTGCAGGCTGCAACAGATGAAGGTTATGAGCCTTTGAAATGAAGAATGAAGTAGCTAGGGTTTGGGGATTTCGAGATTGGGGACTCATTCCTCACAGTGCATGGAAAAGTTAGGGTCGCGCAAATGATCTGCAGGTGCAACAGAAAGGTGTATCGAAGCATGGACTAGGGTTTCTGGGGCAACTGCATGGAAAGATGGGTTCCCTCGAGTGCAGTGAAATATTGTAATGACATGGTGTGACAAGTGTTCCTCATGGGCAGTGAGTGAGAAGGGTTCAAATGAGACAAATCCCCTCTATTTCAGCCCAAAATATCAAAGTGTCAGCGGCCAAAGCCTGCTCGGTGGTGTTAGAAGTTGAATTGCAAGAGAATGTAAATCACTACTTGGCTATTTATTCAGATTTAGGTTTGATTGGGTGTTTTAGGGGCTTTTGGACAAGTTTGGTTGTTCTTAATAGGTGGATTTCATATTTTTGGGAGCCAATTCTTGATGGTTGTGTCTAGATTTACCCTGCAACAAAAGGGTTTTTTAATTGTTGTGTTTAAAAAAGAACAAGATAGGAAAAAGGTTTTGTGTGACCACCAATGATGCTAGGAGAACAAATTTGCTATGATGGTAAAGCCATGACACCCATATTTCAACCTGAATAATGATTTTTTTTTATAAAATTCCACTATGGGTGAGACTCCCTAATCTACCTTTACATATGTGGTTTGATTCTTTCCTTGAAGCAGAGATTTTGATTAAAAATTCTATAGGAAAATGGACTCAATCCTTAGATTATGAAGGCATTCCATTTAGATGTAGATTGTGTTTCCAGGCTGGCCATATGGTTGCAGAGTGTGGCAAAGGAAGAGTGCACAAGCTAGCTTCATGGTGGAAGGATGCTACAACCCATCACTACACGGTTGAGAAGAAGGTGGAGAAACAAAAGAGCTTTGTTCAAGATGTGTCTAGGGATCCAAAGCAGTCATCTCCTAAGGAGATAGCGGAGCAACCCACGTCAAGAATTGACAGAATGACTAAAGTGGCTTGTGATGAGGGGTTTCAGAGTAATGGGGTTGCCACTCCAGCTAGAAAAGAAAAGAAAATTCTAGTAGGTACACGAATGGTTGACCGATGGATAGATAGAGGCCAATCCCAACAAGATGCTAAGGATGTAGAGCAGGCCCAGGATTCTATTGCATGAGATTTGGAATGACAAGATGAGGTTTCCAGATTAGAAGATGGGTGGTGTATTGTGAAAGTATGGAAGAGTAGGAAAGCAATTGTGGGTTTTTTGATACAAATCTTCACTCTCATACAAAGGGAGGCAAAAATTGTAAGTCTTAAGTTAATGGACTTTATTGCCTTTCCCACATTTTGAAAATGTAGTGTTGAATGATAATATTGGGTGGGAACTTGGGGTGTAGATGGGCCCATGTTATGGCTTATAGATGAATATATTTGAGGGATGTAATTGGGTAAATATTTGATGAAGTAGTTGAACCATATGTAAATATTTTTATTATTAATAAAATATAAATCTATTACCGAGCAAAAAATAAATAAATAACTAAAATAGTTATTTAACTATGAGAGAAATTAGAAGAATGCATTTAATTAAATAATTAAATTATTTAATTAAAATTAGATAATTAAATAATTAAAAAAAAATTATTTAGCTGATAGGTTATTTGTGGGAGCTTTGCTCCCTGAAAAATATTTTTTTTACCAGAAAATTGTCAATTTGTTAGCCTCTCTAAATGATTTTTTTTCTGATAGTGCAAATCCTTGACTATAGAAACAAGAATAAAGATCATTAGATCATGTATTTCTATTAATTAGTTATATTGATTCCTGAATTTTTTTCATAATTATTCAAAGAATATTAGATGAAGGAAAAATAAAAAGAAAATAGGAGTTCAACATAGCCCCAAATAATGAGTTTTTTAATGTAGAAGATTTTTTCAATTTCTAATCATTTTTTAACTATGAGGAGTTTCACACCAAAAATAGGAATTGACTTAATATTTTAAAAAATAAATTAAAAAATGGTGGATTAATGCTTTTGAATATGATGACATTACTTGAAAATTAGATTGTTATTGTAGTATGGAGGAGATTTTCTCTATTTCCCATGTTGAATTTTTCATAATAGATTTTTTGCTATATCACAAATATATTAAAGAAGATTTTTTTAGATAATCATTTTATTTATATGTGCTAAATTGTATAAAAAATAAAAAAATATCTCTTAGTCTATTTAAAATAAGCTTTTTAAAAAAATCATTTTATTTAAATTGAAAATTAATTTTTAATTTATTCACATGAAATTATATTTAAAAAATAATTTTAAATAAATAATGGTCAACTGTCAAGACATATAAAATAGTTATACCATCACAACATTGACTTCTTAATAGTTTCGTGTGGATAAACACATAGGGGTAATTTGAAAATTATTTTCTTTGATGGATAAACACAGACTACTAATTATAGCAGATTAGTATGCAAATTAGCTTTTTACTATCTACTTTTTTTTATTTTAGAAGATAGAGCATAAATCCTTTCCTTCAAGCTCTTATTTTATATCTTTAGATTTTTCGGCTCTACATCATTAATGATTTACTTTTTGTAATATGCAAACCATTTAACAATTTGAAAAATAAAAGCTCCTATCAGCTCATCATTGTAGGCACAAAAGTGTGCAACTACTAGTTTAATTATGAGAAAGGAGGGAAAAGTTGATCTTTGAATTTAAATTAGAAGAATGACACAATTTTTTTGATCGGTAATAGTAGTTTATTTTATTAATTAACAAAAGATTACATAGTATTGTCTACAGAAGATTAAATGTTCATGATTTCCCTTCATCATGACCAAACCTAAAGCCTCCCCTTGACAACTCATTAGATAAAACCCACCTACTAAAGCATTTTATTTTACTACCCATTCTAAATTTGAACAATTACTCACCAAAAATACTAGTTACAATAGTTCAATAGATTAACCTATCATTTGATTGTACAATAGGAGGTAAAATAGTCTAACACACACTTTTAGAAACATCAAAAGACAAAAGTTATAACACTAGAACTAGATGTCCATTGTGAAGTTGTTGAGGTCAAGCTACAGTAGACTAGAGTCACTTCTCCCCATCCATATCTAAATTCATGCTCCACACGTCATTCTCACCCCACACATATTTCTCTTCAAATGTGTCATCCTCTATGCTTTAAATTCCACTAATCATGCTTTGGCCTTGACCTCCTGCAATTGTGCTTCTACCTCCATGAGCTCTATGAATACCTTCATAGCCTCCCATCCCTGATTAGCCTCTTCTTTTCTTTCTTCTTTAAGCCTTCCTTTCAGTCCCCAAATGAAAGAGTTGTATCCGCTACTAGCATCATCCTCTAGGTACCCATTGTCTTTGTTGAGCGTTGTTTTTACACAAGTCAATTGCTAGGATCTCGAGATTCAATTTCCTCTCTTGAAAGAATAATAAAGTTATTCCCAAGGTTCTCCGAGGTAGTGGTACAACCTTATTGTTAACTCATTTGAAGATAAATATGAATGTTCATGAGGAGGCCTTTGCTGGTACTTTCAAGATGTCAAACTACAAATAACTTTAGTACTTTTTTTGTATTTTCTGATTTATCAAAGATTGTAGTTTTACTAATGATGCAAAGTTATGTTTTTAAACTAAAGACAATTTTGATTTCTTTCAGATTTATGACAGAAATTTAAAAGAATAGGGTAACAAGGATGAACAAAATTGCTGAAATGAAATCCTAACAGACATAAACCATTGTTGATCCTTCCTTGTGAAAGAGAATGACAGAGATATTTGGAACAATACCCACTAGATATAAATCAGACCGTGTCACATTTATATACCCAACGGATGCAATCATTTGGAGATAAAATGTATTTACTCATGCAATATTTTTCAAAATATATCAAACCATGAAGTCACCAAGATGTGCATACACACAAGACATATTTATCGTTGAGCCCAAAGATGATCTTTCCCATACATTCATCACAACAAGGTAGAAGAACAACATCAAACTCCAACTAAAGAAATGCAGATTTGAGACACAATAAAATAGTTGGCTCTTTGAAAAGAATGAATAAGCATACACACATTCATCAATTTTTCATATATAGCAGAAAATATCACACCATGAATGAAGAACCAATTGTAGATCTTTATTGCATCAAGAATCTGACCCCTAATACCTTGTTTTGATTACAATATATAGAGTTCTGATCTAGAAAATCTAAATGTCAAAACTAGGGAAACAGATATTCTAAAAGCAATGAAAATAAACTAAAACTAAAGCTTTACTAAATAAATCTATTGCTAAACTAATACTAAACAACTTGCATGGATATTTAATGCATTTGCAATCAGTTTGCCCATGCAAAAGGGATCAAACTTGCTAAGAAAGAAGAAAGAGAGGAGTTGGAGTTCCCTTGCATGCAACTGGAGTCTTCTTCTTGATCTCAGAGTTCTCCCTTGGAATATTCATTTGTGGTTCTCTTCGAGGTGGGAACTGATAAAGGACCCTTAGTCCTTGCAAAATGAACTCTAGTTATGCATCCATCTAATCTGAATTTCTATTTTTGTGCAAAAAAATTGATCATGCTGGAATGGCCCAGAATTTAGACCCCGACCTCTGCCCCAAAATTTTCCAAGAGAAAATTTGACTAAGTGTGACACCAAAATTTGAGACCCCTGAAATTTTAGCCTTTCAGAGGCTGAAAGGTCGAAAAGGCCAAAAAACTAGCCCTTGGAAAAATGGCTAAGAGTGGAAAATTCCATTTTGCAAAATTTGACTAAGTCTGGAAAAGAAATTTTTCGGGAATTCAGGAATTCTAGATTTCAGGGTTTGGGGAATTTGGGAATTCATGATTTCAGGGTTTTTAGGAATTTGGGATTTCAGGTTTTTGGGAATTCGGGAATTCAGGATTTTGGGATTTCGGGGATTTTGGAGTTTTTGGGATTTCAAGGTTTTCGGGATTTTGAGGTTTTCAGGATTTCATGATTTTGGGATTTTGGGGTTTTCATGTTGATATTGTGGCGACTGATATTGTGGCGCCTGAGATACATAATGTATTGTAATGTCGATGTACTATTTTGTTGGATAATAAGAAAGGTTGGACGGATGTGTAGGTGGACGTAGCCCAGGTTTTGGGTGAACCACGTTAAATCTGTGAGTTATCTGTGTCAAGTTTTATTATTCTTTTGTTTTCTGCATATAACTATTTAATCTTATATTGTTTCGAATCTGTCAAACCCTAACATTTCAGGGTTGTAGACATCTTCAAAATCCAAAACTCCAAAAATATCATGACTAAAAAAATGGTTAAGTTTTCTAGAAGGATCCTAGGGTGAGCTTTGTAGAATCTCTTTGCAACCTCTTAGACTTCATCAAAACTGGGTAACTCCACAAATCCAGCTTCCCTTATTGCCTCTCCCTAAACCTAGAAAGGTGTGCTTCAAACTTTTGAACTTCTTCACTGCCATCCATGATTTGCTTCATATTTTCCTTGAACTGGAACCTCTACTGCGAATCATATTTTTTGTTCACCGTGGTCATAATTCCCATGATTTTTTTGAACAACATTCTTGGTAGAATATAAATTCTCTTTGTTCTCATCTTCATAGAGTTGCAATTCAATCCCATCGAAGAATTTCCCTAACACATCATCAGTTCACAACATGACACATTGAGATTCTCATTTTTGCAATAAGAAAGGATGCCTCATCAACAATCTTTATTGAAAACAAGAAATTCAAAAAGAACAACTAAGTATACACGAAAGGAAAATAAAATAAACTCTAAAAACACACACCAAAAGAAAAGAAGTCAAAAGAGGGGAAAAAACACCAAGAGTTGACTCAACCAATATCCAACTATTGGGAGCACATGGGCCCACAATTTGACTCACCAGATGCCTAATCAAATTGACCAAAAGGCTAAAAGACCCAAAAAAGGGTGTCCCCATTAGGCCAAGTGGCCAAAATGCAGCGTGTGTTGTGGAACCACAACAAATAGCCTAGACAAAAGGAGAAATGACTGAGGCATTTCTTTATCAGCAAACAAATTTTGGAAACTTGTCTTGCAATAAAATAAACATGAGAACCATCAGTGGAAATATTCTCTCACTAACTCTCAAAATTAAAGTCTCATGTCATTTCTTCCAGTGTGTGTACTTGTGTGTTCATTCCTTCAACCTTTTGACAAAGATAACTTAGACAAATATCAGCCAAAACCAACCTTCATAGTATTGACAAGGGCTTCCTAGGAAGATCTCTTCTGCTAGTCAGGCGTCCATAGCCCCGACAAAGTTTCCCCCGAGTCCCAATCTAACCTTGCTCTACTACCAGTCAGGTGTCCATAGCCCCGATAGAGATTGCTAAAGTCACCCTTCTCTGTCTTCTGATGATATTTTAAGCAGAGTTATTTGGAGAATTCTCTCTTTGGAATTATTTCTTCTTTCTTGACTCATGACCGATTCAGGCCACTTGTGCTTTGAGTATGATACTTCTTGAATGCCTTCATTTTATTGCTTTTGATAAACCCAGGTAGCGCTTAGATTTTTATACCTTGGTATAAGATTCTAATCACTGTAGCGACCATTTATTTGAATGATTCATTTTTCTTTCACATTATTCTCCTTTTTGTCCTCTCTTTCCTTACTCTTTTTTTAGTCACGCTGCAGATGGAGAAGGGTTCTGGGACTGGTGGGTACCCGCATCAACATGTTGGTGTTGGCTCTAACTAATAACTACCCAAGAAACCAATATTTCCAATTTCATGCTTTAATGTATATCTCATGATTTAGGATGATCAACATTGAACATCACCTTGGTTGCTAGAAAAAGGTATTGCCATTTCTAATCCACGTGTATAGCTTCTTGCAAGATACATCTCTTTAGAAATTTTGACTAAGAAATACCTCTGCCTCTCATCGAGGACTAGTTGGGATGGACCACTTTTCAGGAATAGCTTCGACATAACACACTTACCCAAAGAATGACAAACAAAAGGAAGAAAAACAACCAATAAAAAGGAACAAAGAAAGACACACTGACAAAAGGAAACAAGAAACAAAACTAACCACTGAAAACACTAACACCTACTTATTCAAAACTACAGATAAATTATATACAAAAGACTTAGAACAAAAAGCATATGAGTTACTGGTTAATTGATTTTCCTCTCCATGCAATAGCAATAACACGTCTTTTATAGTTCTAAGGAATGCAAACTCATCTTTGTACTCAAAAAAATAAAATTTAGACAAGTTTCATTCAAATTTTCGGTACAAATTATACAAAATAAGAAGTTGTGGCAACTCTCCATGATCATGGTTAATCCACAAACAAGTTTCTTCACCCTTAGCATCATATTCAAATTGGAAATTATCAAACTGTAAGGGATAGTAGGGAGATACAACCTGGTTTACTGAGTTCCCAACCATGGGAGTATACTCACACAGCATGTTACTTCTTCTGGAGGTCTTAACGTAGGGTACACCACTCCAGCATCATTAAGTACATGCACACCATAAGAAAACATAGGCATTAGGGATGTATGATACCTGTCATTACAACAAAATTCAAAAGGAAAAGCATCAAGATTGTGATCCTTTCTATAACCATCATTAGTCCTAAATAATAAATCATCACATTTGACCTCATTAGGACTAACAAATTCAACCATACACATGTCCTTTGAATTGTAAGAATCATTAGTATCATCAATCAAATCATCATCTCCCTCAAACCTTAAAGAAACATGCTCAAAATTTCCCTTACCTTCTAAAGCAATCTCCCAAGCTAGCATTGAGTTAGGATAACTTACTTCTAGATGTAGATCAAATGGATGAACTCTAAATGAAATTTCTACTACAAGGTCTGATATATGCATGGAATACCCATAAATGGACATTTCTTTACTCAAACATGATACCAAGTCAAGCACTTTATCTACCTCATCTGATGATAGATATAGAGATCCATCTTTTTTGTCGATTGGTAAGTCCCTCATTCCACGTTGTTGGCCACATGTGAGTGTTGGAGACCCTAGGATAACCCTTTGATCATCATTTTGAATCTCTTGTATCTCCTCCATTTGGGTTTCATCATGATTGGCATTTAAAGAATAAAGCGCATCATCACTCATGATTTTATAAGAAGATACCTCTTCACTTTCGCTTGTCATGAAAATATTTATGAATGTATCTATAATTTCACCATCTGCATCATTTTGAATTTTCTCACCATAGTCCTCTTGTATGCTGATCACTTTAATTTCCTCATCAGGCAAGCAAATATCTTCCAGAGTCTCGTGGGTTTCATCACACTCATCTTCTTCCTTCCTCGATTGATTATCCTAATGATCCACTATAGGAATTAATACCTCTTCAATAGTCATCTTTCCTTTCAAATAGAAGTCCATCTTCCCAAGGAAAACAAGGCAATCCACCTCACAATGTTGGTTTCTAAGGTGTATCCTACATCCTTCCATCCATGAAAAATCTGATAACAACATAGGAATACCCAATTCTTACAACCTCTCATTCAATCTACTTCGCTCAAGTGGAATATCCACCCAACAGAGATTATGAGTATCTTCATCTTCAATTTTTGAACCTTTCTTACTTGTTGATTGTTCATGACCATAACTCTGGGGCAGCATTGAATATGTCTCATCCTCTTGGGTTTTTTGTCATGTCTTGATACCTCATGACTGAATTTTGCGGAAAAATCATTTAGTAACCTGAGTTCTTGATTGTTGTAAACTTTTAGACCCATTTCATCTTCATTTTTGCACCTTTTATCATGCTCATATGGCTGGCCAGCAATCTCTCCGTTTGAAGAATCGTCATGGATTGATGCATTAAGTGTTCGAGTATGACAAGAATATGATAATATAGTCAAAGGCTATCATTGGGAGATTAAATGCTTGTATCCAAGGTTGTAGAATGAGAATTTTGATTCCAACTCTGATCTTGAGAATAATTGATCTAATTCTTTCTATTGGTTGATTGTGTATTTTGGAGATCAAGTGGGTTGTAATTGGTTGCATGAGATGATTGCAGCTAATTTGATGTGTTGACTGGATTGACATAGGGCTTCAATGATTGGCAACATTCAATCAATTGTATATTGAAGCTTCCATCTAAACCATTTGTAACATCACATCCACATTGTGTCAAGAAAAGAGCCTTGCTAAATGCATCATATAAGGTAATGTAGACACCCTAAAATGGACAGGCTTGCAACTTTACATTAAAACCCTAATTTTCATCTATTAATTAATGGTTTCTTAATCATTCATTAATCATCTTTTTTCTTCTAAAAATCATCTTTCTCAAATCATCTAATCAAATCCTCAACATTAATTAAATAATTAATTTTATTTAATTAATTAAACTTTAAATGATTATTTACCAATATTTAATCAATTAAATTCAATTTCCTATAGTTTAAATCAAATATTTAAACTCACTAATTATAT